>OZ026566.1:0-17500 GCA_964020155.1 Chondrilla cf. caribensis | reverse complement strand
GCTATTTTTTTCAGAGAAAAAAACCGTCCTTTTGAGGATTCGAACCCGCGACCTGGAGCCTAGAATCGTGTCACCTGACCACCCCGCCACCGTGACCTATCTATTTTATTATTATTATCTGCGCTATTTAAAGTTGCCCTCAATGTTCAATTCGGAGAATAGGCCACCCACAGGCACTCGAATCACTTGATCGTCTCTAATAGGTTTAGAAGAACCTTCGGTGAAGATTTAAAGTTCGTTGAAGTCTTTGCGCTCAAATTCTAGCCCAAATCCTAATTGTCGGCGTTTTGAAATCGGCCATTTTGTTCGCACAATAGAAATAATATAAATTCACTGTAGTGGTTAGGCGTAGGAATGCATATTATATGATGTTGCAGTATTTCCTAAATTCGAATATACTCGAAGATGGTGGAGCTACGTAGTTCGTAGCTACGGCAAAGGAGCTTTACAAAGTCTTCTGTTTCATACTATAAAACCCGAGGGTATGTAAAGTTTTCCTGTATTCCAGACTGTATGTGTATTATTGCTTTCCTGTGATAGAAACTTCGTCGGAGAATGCGCGAACACTGTAAGGGACATAGCGGTATTCCTCTGCAAAGAGAAGATATTACCAAATTGCATCTTCGAGGTGTGTTTGTGTAGGGTATGGGTTGAGGTATATTAACTGATAGAATATGTTCACTTGCTTTGTGTTCAGTTTTGAAGTAGTGAAGATCATTCATGACAAGATACTGGACATGACCGGTAGTAACCAGTGAGTGCATCATTATGTGATCCACTGTGATTATCATACTCAAGTATTACATCTGCTCTCAGAGTACCACTTGTTCTGGTGGGAAACAAGACAGACCTCCACATGCAAAATTAATAGTTCTGTGTAGCACTGCAAACACACACATCAAAATAGAACTATTGCCAGTACCTGTTTTACAATAATCTATTATCACAATGTCAACACAATAAGTTATATTATGTATACCAAATCTAGCACACCGCATTATGCTACGATGGGTCAGGTATTTAGGTACGTATCTCGTCGACCGGCACATGCCATTTTGTATTTCCCACTGGTGTCATAGGTGTAAGTGACCCCCTTTCCTTCTGACACCAGCATGGCCATCTTCTCAGGAACTTTGAGAAATACGAATGCACAGACACACTCCTTGACCTAGTACAGTCATTCTAATAACAAAAAAGATGCATTTTGATGTCGACCAAAAATTCCCCCCAGTACCCATATGCCACATGTGGTGATCACCTAAGCAATTTGAGATTTCTTGGCTGGTCACCAAGGGCTACCTAGTGTCCATGCCAAACTCATGAACCAACACAATTCCGTACGCATTCTGATTGTCCTGAGTGCGCTATAAGCCTCGTGGTGACAAGCCAAAAAATGTCAATTTTTTGAGTTGTCACCACGGCCTCTCCTGTGTGCACGTGATGCATCATAGCTCAAATCCAAATGCACAGACACACTCCTGGACCTGGTAGCTACCTTCTGATAGATGAGATGCATTTTGATGTCGACCAAAAATTCTCCCCAGTGCCCATATACCACATATAATAAAAGGTACATACTTTATATATAAGTGTAATATGCCTTGTGGTGATCACCTTAGCAATTTGAGATTTCTTTGCTGGTCACCAAGGGCTAACCAGTGTCCGTGCTAAACTCACCAACACATTATGGGAAGAATTGAGATTGTCCTGAGTGCGCTATAAGCCTCGTGGTGACAAGCAAAACAATGTCATTTTTTTGGCTTGTCACCACGATTTCTCCTGAGTGCACGTGATGCATCATAGTTCAAATCCGATTGCACAGACACACTCCTGGACCTAGTACGGTCCTTCTGATATTAAAAAAGATGCATTTTGATGTCGACCAAAAATTCTCCCCAGTGCCCATATACCACATATAATAAAAGGTACATACTTTATATATAAGTGTAATATGCCTTGTGGTGATCACCTTAGCAATTTGAGATTTCTTTGCTGGTCACCAAGGGCTACCTAGTGTCCATGACAAACTCACCAACACAATTTCGTAAGCATTCTGATTGTCCTGAGTGCGCTATAAGCCTCGTGGTGACAAGCAAAAAAATGTCAATTTTTTGAGTTGTCACCACGGCCTCTCCTGTGTGCACATAATGCATCATAGCTGAAATCCGAATGCACAGACACACTCCTGGACCTAGTAGCTACCTTCTGATAGCAAAAAGATGCATTTTTATGTCGACCAAAATTTCCCCCTATTACCAATATATATACTTTGTATGTAGATTTATATATAAGTGTATTACGCCTTGTGGTGATCACCTAAGCAATTTGATATTTCTTTGCTGGTCACCAAGGGCTACCTAGTGTCCATGACAAACTCACCAACACAATTTCGTAAGCATTCTGATTGTCCTGAGTGCGCTATAAGCCTCGTGGTGACAAGCCAAAAAATGTCAATTTTTTGAGTTGTCACCACGGCCTCTCCTGTGTTCACATAATGCATCATAGCTGAAATCCGAATGCACAGACACACTCCTGGACCTGGTAGCTACCTTCTGATAGCAAAAAAGATGCATTTTGATGTCGACCAAAATTTCCCCCTATTACCAATATATATACTTTGTATGTAGATTCATATATGCGTGTAATACGCCTTGTGGTGATCACCTAAGCAATTTGAGATTTCTTTGCTGGTCACCATGGGCTACCTAGTGTCCATGCCCAACTCACCAACACAATTTGGTAAGCATTCTGATTGTCCTGAGTGCGCTATAAGCCTCGTGGTGACAAGCCAAAAAATGTCAATTTTTTGAGTTGTCACCACGGCCTCTCCTGTGTGCACGTGATGCATCATAACTCAAATTGGAATGCACAGACACACTCCTGGACCTGGTAGCTACCTTTTGATAGCAAAAAGGATGCATTTTGATGTCGACCAAAATATCCCCCCAGTGCCACATATAATAGAATGTATATACTTTGTATGTACATTCATATATGCGTGTAATACGCCTTGTGGTGATCACCTAAGCAATTTGAGATTTCTTTTCTGGTCACCAAGGGCTACCTAGTGTCCATGCCTAACTCACCAACACAATTTCGCAAGCATTCTGATTGTCCTGAGTGCGCTATAAGCCTCGTGGTGACAAGCCCAAAAAATGTCAATTTTTGGTCTTGTCACCACGGCCTCACCTGTGTGCACGTGATGCATTATAGCTCAAATCCAAATGCACAGACACACTCCTGGACCTAGTAGCTACCTTCTGATAGCAAAAAGGATGCATTTTGATGTCGACCAAAATTTCCCCCTATTGCCAATGTCAACTTGCCAACTTTGTATGTACATTCATATATATGTGTATTACGCCTTGGGTGATCACCTAAGCAATTTGAGATTTCTTTTCTGGTCACCAAGGGCTACCTAGTGTCCATGCCTAACTCACCAACACAATTTCGCAAGCATTCTGATTGTCCTGAGTGCGCTATAAGCCTCGTGGTGACAAGCCCAAAAAATGTCAATTTTTGGTCTTGTCACCACGGCCTCTCCTGTGTGCACGTGATGCATCATAGCTCAAATCCAAATGCACAGACACACTCCTGGACCTGGTAGCTACCTTCTGATAGCAAGAAGGATGCATTTTGATGTCGACCAAAATTTTCCCCCAGTGCCACATATAATAGAATGTATATACTTTGTATGTACATTCATATATGCGTGTAATACGCCTTGTGGTGATCACCTAAGCAATTTGAGATTTCTTTTCTGGTCACCAAGGGCTACCTAGTGTCCATGCCTAACTCACCAACACAATTTCGCGAGCATTCTGATTGTCCTGAGTGCGCTATAAGCCTCGTGGTGACAAGCCCAAAAAATGTCAATTTTTGGTCTTGTCACCACGGCCTCTCCTGTGTGCACGTGATGCATCATAGCTCAAATCCAAATGCACAGACACACTCCTGGACCTAGTAGCTACCTTCTGATAGCAAAAAGGATGCATTTTGATGTCGACCAAAATTTCCCCCCAGTGCCACATATAATAGAATGTATATACTTTGTATGTACATTCATATATGCGTGTAATACGCCTTGTGGTGATCACCTAAGCAATTTGAGATTTCTTTTCTGGTCACCAAGGGCTACCTAGTGTCCATGCCTAACTCACCAACACAATTTCGCGAGCATTCTGATTGTCCTGAGTGCGCTATAAGCCTCGTGGTGACAAGCCCAAAAAATGTCAATTTTTGGTCTTGTCACCACGGCCTCTCCTGTGTGCACGTGATGCATCATAGCTCAAATCCAAATGCACAGACACACTCCTGGACCTGGTAGCTACCTTCCGATAGCAAAAAGTTGCATTTTGATGTCGACCAAAATTTCCCCCTATTGCCAATGTATATACTTTGTATGTACATTCATATATATGTGTATTACGCCTTGGGTGATCACCTAAGCAATTTGAGATTTCTTTTCTGGTCACCAAGGGCTACCTAGTGTCCATGCTTAACTCACCAACACAATTTCGCAAGCATTCTGATTGTCCTGAGTGCGCTATAAGCCTCGTGGTGACAAGCCCAAAAAATGTCAATTTTTGGTCTTGTCACCACGGCCTCTCCTGTGTGCACGTGATGCATCATAGCTCAAATCCAAATGCACAGACACACTCCTGGACCTGGTAGCTACCTTCTGATAGCAAAAAGGATGCATTTTGATGTCGACCAAAATTTTCCCCCAGTGCCAATGTACATACTTTGTATGTAGATTCATATATAAGTGTATTACGCCTTGGGTGATCACCTAAGCAATTTAAGATTTCTTTGCTGGTCACCAAGGGCTACCTAGTGTCCATGCCTAACTCACCAACACAATTTCGCAAGCATTCTGATTGTCCTGAGTGCGCTATAAGCCTCGTGGTGACAAGCCCAAAAAATGTCAATTTTTGGTCTTGTCACCACGGCCTCACCTGTGTTCCCGTGATGCATCATAGCTCAAATCCAAATGCACAGACACACTCCTGGACCTGGTAGCTACCTTCTGATAGCAAAAAGGATGCATTTTGATGTCGACCAAAATTTCCCCCCCAGTGCCACATATAATAGAATGTATATACTTTGTATGTACATTCATATATGCGTGTAATACGCCTTGTGGTGATCACCTAAGCAATTTGAGATTTCTTTTCTGGTCACCAAGGGCTACCTAGTGTCCATGCCTAACTCACCAACACAATTTCGCAAGCATTCTGATTGTCCTGAGTGCGCTATAAGCCTCGTGGTGACAAGCCCAAAAAATGTCAATTTTTGGTCTTGTCACCACGGCCTCTCCTGTGTGCACGTGATGCATCATAGCTCAAATCCAAATGCACAGACACACTCCTGGACCTGGTAGCTACCTTCTGATAGCAAAAAGTTGCATTTTGATGTCGACCAAAATTTTCCCCCAGTGCCAATGTACATACTTTGTATGTAGATTCATATATAAGTGTATTACGCCTTGGGTGATCACCTAAGCAATTTGAGATTTCTTTGCTGGTCACCAAGGGCTACCTAGTGTCCATGCCTAACTCACCAACACAATTTCGCAAGCATTCTGATTGTCCTGAGTGCGCTATAAGCCTCGTGGTGACAAGCCCAAAAAATGTAAATTTTTGGTCTTGTCACCACGGCCTCTCCTGTGTTCCCGTGATGCATCATAGCTCAAATCCAAATGCACAGACACACTCCTGGACCTAGTAGCTACCTTCTGATAGCAAAAAGTTGCATTTTGATGTCGATCAAAATTTCCCCCTATTGCCAATGTACATACTTTGTATGTAGATTCATATATAAGTGTATTACGCCTTGGGTGATCACCTAAGCAATTTGAGATTTCTTTTCTGGTCACCAAGGGCTACCTAGTGTCCATGCCTAACTCACCAACACAATTTCGCAAGCATTCTGATTGTCCTGAGTGCGCTATAAGCCTCGTGGTGACAAGCCCAAAAAATGTCAATTTTTGGTCTTGTCACCACGGCCTCTCCTGTGTGCACGTGATGCATCATAGCTCAAATCCAAATGCACAGACACACTTCTGGACCTAGTAGCTACCTTCTGATAGCAAAAAGGATGCATTTTGATGTCGACCAAAATTTCCCCCCCAGTGCCACATATAATAGAATGTATATACTTTGTATGTACATTCATATATGCGTGTAATACGCCTTGTGGTGATCACCTAAGCAATTTGAGATTTCTTTTCTGGTCACCAAGGGCTACCTAGTGTCCATGCCTAACTCACCAACACAATTTTGTAAGCATTCTGATTGTCCTGAGTGCGCTATAAGCCTCGTGGTGACAAGCCCAAAAAATGTCAATTTTTGGTCTTGTCACCACGGCCTCTCCTGTGTGCACGTGATGCATCGTAGCTCAAATCCAAATGCACAGACACACTCCTGGACCTAGTAGCTACCTTCTGATAGCAAACAGTTGCATTTTGATGTCGACCAAAATTTCTGCCTATTGCCAATGTACATACTTTGAATGTAGATTCATATATAAGTGTATTACGCCTTGGGTGATCACCTAAGCAATTTGAGATTTCTTTACTGGTCACCAAGGGCTACCTAGTGTCCATGCCTAACTCACCAACACAATTTCGCAAGCATTCTGATTGTCCTGAGTGCGCTATAAGCCTCGTGGTGACAAGCCCAAAAAATGTCAATTTTTGGTCTTGTCACCACGGCCTCTCCTGTGTGCACGTGATGCATCATAGCTCAAATCCAAATGCACAGACACACTCCTGGACCTAGTAGCTACCTTCTGATAGCAAAAAGTTGCATTTTGATGTCGACCAAAATTTCCCCCCAGTGCCACATATAATAGAATGTATATACTTTGTATGTACATTCATATATGCGTGTAATACGCCTTGTGGTGATCACCTAAGCAATTTGAGATTTCTTTTCTGGTCACCAACGGCTACCTAGTGTCCATGCCTAACTCACCAACACAATTTCGTAAGCATTCTGATTGTCCTGAGTGCGCTATAAGCCACGTAGTGACAAGCCCAAAAAATGTCAATTTTTGGTCTTGTCACCACGGCCTCTCCTGTGTGCACGTGATGCATTATAGCTCAAATCCAAATGCACAGACACACTCCTGGACCTGGTAGCTACCTTCTGATAGCAAAAAGTTGCATTTTGATGTCGACCAAAATTTCCCCCTATTGCCAATGTATATACTTTGTATGTAGATTCATATATAAGTGTATTACGCCTTGGGTGATCACCTAAGCAATTTGAGATTTCTTTTCTGGTCACCAAGGGCTACCTAGTGTCCATGCCTAACTCACCAACACAATTTCGCGAGCATTCTGATTGTCCTGAGTGCACTATAAGCCTCGTGGTGACAAGCCCAAAAAATGTCAATTTTTGGTCTTGTCACCACGGCCTCACCTGTGTGCACGTGATGCATCATAGCTCAAATCCAAATGCACAGACACACTCCTGGACCTAGTAGCTACCTTCTGATAGCAAAAAGGATGCATTTTGATGTCGACCAAAATTTCCCCCCAGTGCCACATATAATAGAATGTATATACTTTGTATGTAGATTCATATATAAGTGTATTACGCCTTGGGTGATCACCTAAGCAATTTGAGATTTCTTTTCTGGTCACCAAGGGCTACCTAGTATCCATGCCTAACTCACCAACACAATTTTGTAAGCATTCTGATTGTCCTGAGTGCGCAATAAGCCTCGTGGTGACAAGCCCAAAAAATGTCAATTTTTGGAGTTGTCACCACGGCCTCTCCTGTGTGCACGTGATGCATCATAGCTCAAATCCAAATGCACAGACACACTCCTGGACCTGGTAGCTACCTTCTGATAGCAAGAAGGATGCATTTTGATGTCGACCAAAATTTCCCCCTATTGCCAATGTATATACTTTGTATGTTGATTCATATATAAGTGTATTACGCCTTGTGGTGATCACCTAAGCAATTTGAGATTTCTTTGCTGGTCACCAAGGGCTACCTAGTGTCCATGCCTAACTCACCAACACAATTTCGCAAGCATTCTGATTGTCCTGAGTGCGCTATAAGCCTCGTGGTGACAAGCCCAAAAAATGTCAATTTTTGGTCTTGTCACCACGGCCTCTCCTGTGTTCCCGTGATGCATCATAGCTCAAATCCAAATGCACAGACACACTCCTGGACCTGGTAGCTACCTTCTGATAGCAAAAAGGATGCATTTTGATGTCGACCAAAATTTCCCCCCCAGTGCCACATATAATAGAATGTATATACTTTGTATGTACATTCATATATGCGTGTAATACGCCTTGTGGTGATCACCTAAGCAATTTGAGATTTCTTTTCTGGTCACCAAGGGCTACCTAGTGTCCATGCCTAACTCACCAACACAATTTCGCAAGCATTCTGATTGTCCTGAGTGCGCTATAAGCCTCGTGGTGACAAGCCCAAAAAATGTCAATTTTTGGTCTTGTCACCACGGCCTCTCCTGTGTTCCCGTGATGCATCATAGCTCAAATCCAAATGCACAGACACACTCCTGGACCTGGTAGCTACCTTCTGATAGCAAAAAGTTGCATTTTGATGTCGACCAAAATTTTCCCCCAGTGCCAATGTACATACTTTGTATGTAGATTCATATATAAGTGTATTACGCCTTGGGTGATCACCTAAGCAATTTAAGATTTCTTTGCTGGTCACCAAGGGCTACCTAGTGTCCATGCCTAACTCACCAACACAATTTCGCAAGCATTCTGATTGTCCTGAGTGCGCTATAAGCCTCGTGGTGACAAGCCCAAAAAATGTCAATTTTTGGTCTTGTCACCACGGCCTCTCCTGTGTGCACGTGATGCATCATAGCTCAAATCCAAATGCACAGACACACTTCTGGACCTAGTAGCTACCTTCTGATAGCAAAAAGGATGCATTTTGATGTCGACCAAAATATCCCCTTCAGTGCCACATATAATAGAATGTATATACTTTGTATGTACATTCATATATGCGTGTAATACGCCTTGTGGTGATCACCTAAGCAATTTGAGATTTCTTTTCTGGTCACCAACGGCTACCTAGTGTCCATGCCTAACTCACCAACACAATTTCGCAAGCATTCTGATTGTCCTGAGTGCACTATAAGCCTCGTGGTGACAAGCCCAAAAAATGTCAATTTTTGGTCTTGTCACCACGGCCTCTCCTGTGTGCACGTGATGCATCATAGCTCAAATCCAAATGCACAGACACACTCCTGGACCTGGTAGCTACCTTCTGATAGCAAAAAGGATGCATTTTGATGTCGACCAAAATTTCCCCCCCATTGCCACATATAATAGAACGTATATACTTTGTATGTACATTCATATATGCGTGTAATACGCCTTGTGGTGATCACCTAAGCAATTTGAGATTTCTTTGCTGGTCACCAAGGGCTACCTAGTGTCCATGCCTAACTCACCAACACAATTTCGCAAGCATTCTGATTGTCCTGAGTGCGCTATAAGCCTCGTGGTGACAAGCCCAAAAAATGTCAATTTTTGGTCTTGTCACCACGGCCTCTCCTGTGTTCCCGTGATGCATCATAGCTCAAATCCAAATGCACAGACACACTCCTGGACCTGGTAGCTACCTTCTGATAGCAAAAAGGATGCATTTTGATGTCGACAAAATTTCCCCCCCCCCGTGCCAATATATATACTTTGTATGTAGATTCATATATAAGTGTATTACGCCTTGGGTGATCACCTAAGCAATTTGAGATTTCTTTGCTGGTCACCAAGGGCTACCTAGTGTCCATGCCTAACTCACCAACACAATTTCGCAAGCATTCTGATTGTCCTGAGTGCGCTATAAGCCTCGTGGTGACAAGCCCAAAAAATGTCAATTTTTGGTCTTGTCACCACGGCCTCTCCTGTGTTCCCGTGATGCATCATAGCTCAAATCCAAATGCACAGACACACTCCTGGACCTGGTAGCTACCTTCTGATAGCAAGAAGGATGCATTTTGATGTCGGCCAAAATTTCCCCCTATTGCCAATGTACATACTTTGTATGTAGATTCATATATGTGTATTACGCCTTGGGTGATCACCTAAGCAATTTAAGATTTTTTTTCTGGTCACCAAGGGCTACCTAGTGTCCATGCCTAACTCACCAACACAATTTCGCAAGCATTCTGATTGTCCTGAGTGCGCTATAAACCTCGTGGTGACAAGCCCAAAAAATGTCAATTTTTGGTCTTGTCACCACGGCCTCTCCTGTGTGCACGTGATGCATCATAGCTCAAATCCAAATGCACAGACACACTTCTGGACCTGGTAGCTACCTTCTGATAGCAAAAAGGATGCATTTTGATGTCGACCAAAATTTCCCCCCCAGTGCCACATATAATAGAATGTATATACTTTGTATGTACATTCATATATGCGTGTAATACGCCTTGTGGTGATCACCTAAGCAATTTGAGATTTCTTTGTTGGTCACCAAGGGCTACCTAGTGTCCATGCCTAACTCACCAACACAATTTCGCAAGCATTCTGATTGTCCTGAGTGCGCTATAAGCCTCGTGGTGACAAGCCCAAAAAATGTAAATTTTTGGTCTTGTCACCACGGCCTCTCCTGTGTTCCCGTGATGCATCATAGCTCAAATCCAAATGCACAGACACACTCCTGGATCTAGTAGCTACCTTCTGATAACAAAAAGGATGCATTTTGATGTCGATCAAAATTTCCCCCTATTGCCAATGTACATACTTTGTATGTAGATTCATATATAAGTGTATTACGCCTTGGGTGATCACCTAAGCAATTTGAGATTTCTTTACTGGTCACCAAGGGCTACCTAGTGTCCATGCCTAACTCACCAGCACAATTTTGTAAGCATTCTGATTGTCCTGAGTGCGCTATAAGCCTCGTGGTGACAAGCCCAAAAAATGTCAATTTTTGGTCTTGTCACCACGGCCTCTCCTGTGTGCACGTGATGCATCATAGCTCAAATCCAAATGCACAGACACACTCCTGGACCTGGTAGCTACCTTCTGATAGCAAAAAGTTGCATTTTGATGTCGACCAAAATTTCCCCCTATTGCCAATGCATATACTTTGTATGTACATTCATATATGCGTGTATTACGCCTTGGGTGATCACCTAAGCAATTTGAGATTTCTTTTCTGGTCACCAAGGGCTACCTAGTATCCATGCCTAACTCACCAACACAATTTCGCAAGCATTCTGATTGTCCTGAGTGCGCTATAATCCTCGTGGTGACAAGCCAAAAGATGTCAATTGTTTAAGTTGTCACCACGACCTCTCCTGTGTTCCCGTGATGCATCATAGTTCTAATCCAAATGCATAGTAACTCTCCGGGACCTAGTACGGTCCTTCTGATAGCAAAAAAGATGCATTTTGATGTCGACCAAACCCTAACCCTAGTGACCTCGTGCCACATTTAAAAATGTGTATACTTTTGTATTCATATATATATATATTTATATATATGTGTATTTAGGTGCAAATTTGAAGATTTCCTACAAGGTAGATTTAGATGCATTGGAAGGAATCTGTACTTTGGCTTAGATGCTTGATCTTTACATCCTCCGCACATGGGGGTTGGTCTGAAGGGTTGGTTTGAAGGGTTGGTTTGAAGGATTGAATTTGACCCTTAACTCAAACCCTTTTTCATAACACCCACATAAAATGCATCAAGATATTTGTAACCAGTCCATTACCTGCAGTTCTAGGTAAGTTATGAGTGCTAAAAGTTTTGGAAAGATTGGATCAGTGTTAGAGCCAAAAAATGCTTATCAGTTTTTCCTTATTTTAGAAACCACAAGTGAAATCAAAAAGATTATTTTAGATGTTCAACTGCTGGAATTCCTGCAAGGGGTATTGTGAATTGAGAATCGACAGCGGCTAGCCTTATCAGCATAATAGTGTTAAGTTTAGTGGGCGGGGCTGCTAGGGTTAGACTTAGCGGCATGAGAGGGTAAAGTTTAGTGGGCGGGGCTGCTAGGGTTAGACTTAGCGGCATGAGAGGGTAAAGTTTAGTGGGCGGGGCTGCTAGGGTTAGACTTAGCGGCATGAGAGGGTAAAGTTTAGTGGGCGGGGCTGCTAGGGTTAGACTTAGCGGCATGAGAGGGTAAAGTTTAGTGGGCGGGGCTGCTAGGGTTAGACTTAGCGGCATGAGAGGGTAAAGTTTAGTGGGCGGGGCTGCTAGGGTTAGACTTAGCGGCATGAGAGGGTAAAGTTTAGTGGGCGGGGCTGCTAGGGTTAGACTTAGCGGCATGAGAGGGTAAAGTTTAGTGGGCGGGGCTGCTAGGGTTAGACTTAGCGGCATGAGAGGGTAAAGTTTAGTGGGCGGGGCTGCTAGGGTTAGACTTAGCGGCATGAGAGGGTAAAGTTTAGTGGGCGGGGCTGCTAGGGTTAGACTTAGCGGCATGAGAGGGTAAAGTTTAGTGGGCGGGGCTGCTAGGGTTAGACTTAGCGGCATGAGAGGGTAAAGTTTAGTGGGCGGGGCTGCTAGGGTTAGACTTAGCGGCATGAGAGGGTAAAGTTTAGTGGGCGGGGCTGCTAGGGTTAGACTTAGCGGCATGAGAGGGTAAAGTTTAGTGGGCGGGGCTGCTAGGGTTAGACTTAGCGGCATGAGAGGGTAAAGTTTAGTGGGCGGGGCTGCTAGGGTTAGACTTAGCGGCATGAGAGGGTAAAGTTTAGTGGGCGGGGCTGCTAGGGTTAGACTTAGCGGCATGAGAGGGTAAAGTTTAGTGGGCGGGGCTGCTAGGGTTAGACTTAGCGGCATGAGAGGGTAAAGTTTAGTGGGCGGGGCTGCTAGGGTTAGACTTAGCGGCATGAGAGGGTAAAGTTTAGTGGGCGGGGCTGCTAGGGTTAGACTTAGCGGCATGAGAGGGTAAAGTTTAGTGGGCGGGGCTGCTAGGGTTAGACTTAGCGGCATGAGAGGGTAAAGTTTAGTGGGCGGGGCTGCTAGGGTTAGACTTAGCGGCATGAGAGGGTAAAGTTTAGTGGGCGGGGCTGCTAGGGTTAGACTTAGCGGCATGAGAGGGTAAAGTTTAGTGGGCGGGGCTGCTAGGGTTAGACTTAGCGGCATGAGAGGGTAAAGTTTAGTGGGCGGGGCTGCTAGGGTTAGACTTAGCGGCATGAGAGGGTAAAGTTTAGTGGGCGGGGCTGCTAGGGTTAGACTTAGCGGCATGAGAGGGTAAAGTTTAGTGGGCGGGGCTGCTAGGGTTAGACTTAGCGGCATGAGAGGGTAAAGTTTAGTGGGCGGGGCTGCTAGGGTTAGACTTAGCGGCATGAGAGGGTAAAGTTTAGTGGGCGGGGCTGCTAGGGTTAGACTTAGCGGCATGAGAGGGTAAAGTTTAGTGGGCGGGGCTGCTAGGGTTAGACTTAGCGGCATGAGAGGGTAAAGTTTAGTGGGCGGGGCTGCTAGGGTTAGACTTAGCGGCATGAGAGGGTAAAGTTTAGTGGGCGGGGCTGCTAGGGTTAGACTTAGCGGCATGAGAGGGTAAAGTTTAGTGGGCGGGGCTGCTAGGGTTAGACTTAGCGGCATGAGAGGGTAAAGTTTAGTGGGCGGGGCTGCTAGGGTTAGACTTAGCGGCATGAGAGGGTAAAGTTTAGTGGGCGGGGCTGCTAGGGTTAGACTTAGCGGCATGAGAGGGTAAAGTTTAGTGGGCGGGGCTGCTAGGGTTAGACTTAGCGGCATGAGAGGGTAAAGTTTAGTGGGCGGGGCTGCTAGGGTTAGACTTAGCGGCATGAGAGGGTAAAGTTTAGTGGGCGGGGCTGCTAGGGTTAGACTTAGCGGCATGAGAGGGTAAAGTTTAGTGGGCGGGGCTGCTAGGGTTAGACTTAGCGGCATGAGAGGGTAAAGTTTAGTGGGCGGGGCTGCTAGGGTTAGACTTAGCGGCATGAGAGGGTAAAGTTTAGTGGGCGGGGCTGCTAGGGTTAGACTTAGCGGCATGAGAGGGTAAAGTTTAGTGGGCGGGGCTGCTAGGGTTAGACTTAGCGGCATGAGAGGGTAAAGTTTAGTGGGCGGGGCTGCTAGGGTTAGACTTAGCGGCATGAGAGGGTAAAGTTTAGTGGGCGGGGCTGCTAGGGTTAGACTTAGCGGCATGAGAGGGTAAAGTTTAGTGGGCGGGGCTGCTAGGGTTAGACTTAGCGGCATGAGAGGGTAAAGTTTAGTGGGCGGGGCTGCTAGGGTTAGACTTAGCGGCATGAGAGGGTAAAGTTTAGTGGGCGGGGCTGCTAGGGTTAGACTTAGCGGCATGAGAGGGTAAAGTTTAGTGGGCGGGGCTGCTAGGGTTAGACTTAGCGGCATGAGAGGGTAAAGTTTAGTGGGCGGGGCTGCTAGGGTTAGACTTAGCGGCATGAGAGGGTAAAGTTTAGTGGGCGGGGCTGCTAGGGTTAGACTTAGCGGCATGAGAGGGTAAAGTTTAGTGGGCGGGGCTGCTAGGGTTAGACTTAGCGGCATGAGAGGGTAAAGTTTAGTGGGCGGGGCTGCTAGGGTTAGACTTAGCGGCATGAGAGGGTAAAGTTTAGTGGGCGGGGCTGCTAGGGTTAGACTTAGCGGCATGAGAGGGTAAAGTTTAGTGGGCGGGGCTGCTAGGGTTAGACTTAGCGGCATGAGAGGGTAAAGTTTAGTGGGCGGGGCTGCTAGGGTTAGACTTAGCGGCATGAGAGGGTAAAGTTTAGTGGGCGGGGCTGCTAGGGTTAGACTTAGCGGCATGAGAGGGTAAAGTTTAGTGGGCGGGGCTGCTAGGGTTAGACTTAGCGGCATGAGAGGGTAAAGTTTAGTGGGCGGGGCTGCTAGGGTTAGACTTAGCGGCATGAGAGGGTAAAGTTTAGTGGGCGGGGCTGCTAGGGTTAGACTTAGCGGCATGAGAGGGTAAAGTTTAGTGGGCGGGGCTGCTAGGGTTAGACTTAGCGGCATGAGAGGGTAAAGTTTAGTGGGCGGGGCTGCTAGGGTTAGACTTAGCGGCATGAGAGGGTAAAGTTTAGTGGGCGGGGCTGCTAGGGTTAGACTTAGCGGCATGAGAGGGTAAAGTTTAGTGGGCGGGGCTGCTAGGGTTAGACTTAGCGGCATGAGAGGGTAAAGTTTAGTGGGCGGGGCTGCTAGGGTTAGACTTAGCGGCATGAGAGGGTAAAGTTTAGTGGGCGGGGCTGCTAGGGTTAGACTTAGCGGCATGAGAGGGTAAAGTTTAGTGGGCGGGGCTGCTAGGGTTAGACTTAGCGGCATGAGAGGGTAAAGTTTAGTGGGCGGGGCTGCTAGGGTTAGACTTAGCGGCATGAGAGGGTAAAGTTTAGTGGGCGGGGCTGCTAGGGTTAGACTTAGCGGCATGAGAGGGTAAAGTTTAGTGGGCGGGGCTGCTAGGGTTAGACTTAGCGGCATGAGAGGGTAAAGTTTAGTGGGCGGGGCTGCTAGGGTTAGACTTAGCGGCATGAGAGGGTAAAGTTTAGTGGGCGGGGCTGCTAGGGTTAGACTTAGCGGCATGAGAGGGTAAAGTTTAGTGGGCGGGGCTGCTAGGGTTAGACTTAGCGGCATGAGAGGGTAAAGTTTAGTGGGCGGGGCTGCTAGGGTTAGACTTAGCGGCATGAGAGGGTAAAGTTTAGTGGGCGGGGCTGCTAGGGTTAGACTTAGCGGCATGAGAGGGTAAAGTTTAGTGGGCGGGGCTGCTAGGGTTAGACTTAGCGGCATGAGAGGGTAAAGTTTAGTGGGCGGGGCTGCTAGGGTTAGACTTAGCGGCATGAGAGGGTAAAGTTTAGTGGGCGGGGCTGCTAGGGTTAGACTTAGCGGCATGAGAGGGTAAAGTTTAGTGGGCGGGGCTGCTAGGGTTAGACTTAGCGGCATGAGAGGGTAAAGTTTAGTGGGCGGGGCTGCTAGGGTTAGACTTAGCGGCATGAGAGGGTAAAGTTTAGTGGGCGGGGCTGCTAGGGTTAGACTTAGCGGCATGAGAGGGTAAAGTTTAGTGGGCGGGGCTGCTAGGGTTAGACTTAGCGGCATGAGAGGGTAAAGTTTAGTGGGCGGGGCTGCTAGGGTTAGACTTAGCGGCATGAGAGGGTAAAGTTTAGTGGGCGGGGCTGCTAGGGTTAGACTTAGCGGCATGAGAGGGTAAAGTTTAGTGGGCGGGGCTGCTAGGGTTAGACTTAGCGGCATGAGAGGGTAAAGTTTAGTGGGCGGGGCTGCTAGGGTTAGACTTAGCGGCATGAGAGGGTAAAGTTTAGTGGGCGGGGCTGCTAGGGTTAGACTTAGCGGCATGAGAGGGTAAAGTTTAGTGGGCGGGGCTGCTAGGGTTAGACTTAGCGGCATGAGAGGGTAAAGTTTAGTGGGCGGGGCTGCTAGGGTTAGACTTAGCGGCATGAGAGGGTAAAGTTTAGTGGGCGGGGCTGCTAGGGTTAGACTTAGCGGCATGAGAGGGTAAAGTTTAGTGGGCGGGGCTGCTAGGGTTAGACTTAGCGGCATGAGAGGGTAAAGTTTAGTGGGCGGGGCTGCTAGGGTTAGACTTAGCGGCAGGGTTAGGGTTAGGGTTAGGGTTAGGGTTAGGGTTAGGGTTAGGGTTAGGGTTAGGGTTAGGGTTAGGGTTAGGGTTAGGGTTAGGGTTAGGGTTAGGGTTAGGGTTAGGGTTAGGGTTAGGGTTAGGGTTAGGGTTAGGGTTAGGGTTAGGGTTAGGGTTAGGGTTAGGGTTAGGGTTAGGGTTAGGGTTAGGGTTAGGGTTAGGGTTAGGGTTAGGGTTAGGGTTAGGGTTAGGGTTAGGGTTAGGGTTAGGGTTAGGGTTAGGGTTAGGGTTAGGGTTAGGGTTAGGGTTAGGGTTAGGGTTAGGGTTAGGGTTAGGGTTAGGGTTAGGGTTAGGGTTAGGGTTAGGGTTAGGGTTAGGGTTAGGGTTAGGGTTAGGGTTAGGGTTAGGGTTAGGGTTAGGGTTAGGGTTAGGGTTAGGGTTAGGGTTAGGGTTAGGGTTAGGGTTAGGGTTAGGGTTAGGGTTAGGGTTAGGGTTAGGGTTAGGGTTAGGGTTAGGGTTAGGGTTAGGGTTAGGGTTAGGGTTAGGGTTAGGGTTAGGGTTAGGGTTAGGGTTAGGGTTAGGGTTAGGGTTAGGGTTAGGGTTAGGGTTAGGGTTAGGGTTAGGGTTAGGGTTAGGGTTAGGGTTAGGGTTAGGGTTAGGGTTAGGGTTAGGGTTAGGGTTAGGGTTAGGGTTAGGGTTAGGGTTAGGGTTAGGGTTAGGGTTAGGGTTAGGGTTAGGGTTAGGGTTAGGGTTAGGGTTAGGGTTAGGGTTAGGGTTAGGGTTAGGGTTAGGGTTAGGGTTAGGGTTAGGGTTAGGGTTAGGGTTAGGGTTAGGGTTAGGGTTAGGGTTAGGGTTAGGGTTAGGGTTAGGGTTAGGGTTAGGGTTAGGGTTAGGGTTAGGGTTAGGGTTAGGGTTAGGGTTAGGGTTAGGGTTAGGGTTAGGGTTAGGGTTAGGGTTAGGGTTAGGGTTAGGGTTAGGGTTAGGGTTAGGGTTAG
>OZ026565.1:4882996-4908562 GCA_964020155.1 Chondrilla cf. caribensis | reverse complement strand
CTAACCCTAACCCTAACCCTAACCCTAACCCTAACCCTAACCCTAACCCTAACCCTAACCCTAACCCTAACCCTAACCCTAACCCTAACCCTAACCCTAACCCTAACCCTAACCCTAACCCTAACCCTAACCCTAACCCTAACCCTAACCCTAACCCTAACCCTAACCCTAACCCTAACCCTAACCCTAACCCTAACCCTAACCCTAACCCTAACCCTAACCCTAACCCTAACCCTAACCCTAACCCTAACCCTAACCCTAACCCTAACCCTAACCCTAACCCTAACCCTAACCCTAACCCTAACCCTAACCCTAACCCTAACCCTAACCCTAACCCTAACCCTAACCCTAACCCTAACCCTAACCCTAACCCTAACCCTAACCCTAACCCTAACCCTAACCCTAACCCTAACCCTAACCCTAACCCTAACCCTAACCCTAACCCTAACCCTAACCCTAACCCTAACCCTAACCCTAACCCTAACCCTAACCCTAACCCTAACCCTAACCCTAACCCTAACCCTAACCCTAACCCTAACCCTAACCCTAACCCTAACCCTAACCCTAACCCTAACCCTAACCCTAACCCTAACCCTAACCCTAACCCTAACCCTAACCCTAACCCTAACCCTAACCCTAACCCTAACCCTAACCCTAACCCTAACCCTAACCCTAACCCTAACCCTAACCCTAACCCTAACCCTAACCCTAACCCTAACCCTAACCCTAACCCTAACCCTAACCCTAACCCTAACCCTAACCCTAACCCTAACCCTAACCCTAACCCTAACCCTAACCCTAACCCTAACCCTAACCCTAACCCTAACCCTAACCCTAACCCTAACCCTAACCCTAACCCTAACCCTAACCCTAACCCTAACCCTAACCCTAACCCTAACCCTAACCCTAACCCTAACCCTAACCCTAACCCTAACCCTAACCCTAACCCTAACCCTAACCCTAACCCTAACCCTAACCCTAACCCTAACCCTAACCCTAACCCTAACCCTAACCCTAACCCTAACCCTAACCCTAACCCTAACCCTAACCCTAACCCTAACCCTAACCCTAACCCTAACCCTAACCCTAACCCTAACCCTAACCCTAACCCTAACCCTAACCCTAACCCTAACCCTAACCCTAACCCTAACCCTAACCCTAACCCTAACCCTAACCCTAACCCTAACCCTAACCCTAACCCTAACCCTAACCCTAACCCTAACCCTAACCCTAACCCTAACCCTAACCCTAACCCTAACCCTAACCCTAACCCTAACCCTAACCCTAACCCTAACCCTAACCCTAACCCTAACCCTAACCCTAACCCTAACCCTAACCCTAACCCTAACCCTAACCCTAACCCTAACCCTAACCCTAACCCTAACCCTAACCCTAACCCTAACCCTAACCCTAACCCTAACCCTAACCCTAACCCTAACCCTAACCCTAACCCTAACCCTAACCCTAACCCTAACCCTAACCCTAACCCTAACCCTAACCCTAACCCTAACCCTAACCCTAACCCTAACCCTAACCCTAACCCTAACCCTAACCCTAACCCTAACCCTAACCCTAACCCTAACCCTAACCCTAACCCTAACCCTAACCCTAACCCTAACCCTAACCCTAACCCTAACCCTAACCCTAACCCTAACCCTAACCCTAACCCTAACCCTAACCCTAACCCTAACCCTAACCCTAACCCTAACCCTAACCCTAACCCTAACCACGAGGCTTATAGCGCACTCAGGACAATCAGAATGCTTACCAAATTGTGTTGGTGAGTTAGGCATGGACACTAGGTAGCCCTTGGTGACCAGGAGAGAAATCTCAAATTGCTTAGGTGATCACCCAAGGCGTAATTCACTTAGGGTTAGGGTTAGGGTTAGGGTTAGGGTTAGGGTTAGGGTTAGGGTTAGGGTTAGGGTTAGGGCTTGTCACCACCAGGCTTATAGCGCACTGAGGACAATCAGAATGCTTACCAAATTGTGTTGGTGAGTTAGGCATGGACACTAGGTAGCCCTTGGTGACCAGCAAAGAAATATCAAATTGCTTAGGTGATCACCCAAGGCGTAATACACTTATATATGAATCTACATACAAGGTATATACATTGGCAATAGGGGGAAATTTTGGTCGACATCAAAATGCAACTTTTTGCTATCAGAAGGTAGCTACCAGGTCCAGGAGTGTGTCTGTGCATTCGGATTTGAGCTATGATGCACCATGTGCACACAGGAGAGGCCGTGGTGACAAGACCAAAAATTGACATTTTTTGGGCTTGTCACCACCAGGCTTATAGCGCACTCAGGACAATCAGAATGCTTACCAAATTGTGTTGGTGAGTTAGGCATGGACACTAGGTAGCCCTTGGTGACCAGCAGAGAAATGTCAAATTGCTCAGCTGAACTGAAGAAGGGTTAGGGTTAGGTCATGAATATATTTAGGGTTAGAGATGCTTTTAGGGTTAGGGTTAGGGTTAGGGTTAGGGTTAATTTTGAATTAAGGGTTAGGCTTTTGTTATCAGAAGGCAGCTACCAGGACCAGGAGTGTGTCTGTGCATTCGGATTTGAGCTATGATGCATCACGTGTACACAGGAGAGGCCGTGGTGACAAAACCAAAAATTGACATTTTTTTGGCTTGTCACCACCAGGCTTACAGCGCACTCAGGACAATCAGAATGCTTCCCAAATTGTGTTGGTGAGTTATGCATGGACACTAGGTAGCCCTTGGTGACCAGCAGAGAAATCTCAAATTGCTCAGGTGAACTGAAGAAGGGTTAGGGTTAGGTCATGAATATTTTTAGGGTTAGAGATGCTGTTAGGGTTAGGGTTAGGGTTACGGTTAATTTTGAATTAAGGGTTAGGCTTTTGCTATCAGAAGGCAGCTACCAGGACCAGGAGTGTGTCTGTGCATTCGGATTTGAGCTATGATGCATCACGTGCACACAGGAGAGGCCGTGGTGACAAGATCAAAAATTGACATTTTTTGGGCTTGTCACCACGAGGCTTATAGCGCACTCAGGACAATCAAAATGCTTGCGAAATTGTGTTGGTGAGTTAGGCATGGACACTAGGTAGCCCTTGGTGACCAGGAGAGAAATCTCAAATTGCTTAGGTGATCACCCAAGGCGTAATACACTTAGGGTTAGGGTTAGGGTTAGGGTTAGGGTTAGGGCTTGTCACCACCAGGCTTATAGCGCACTCAGGACAATCAGAATGCTTACCAAATTGTGTTGGTGAGTTAGGCATGGACACTAGGTAGCCCTTGGTGACCAGAAAAGAAATATCAAATTGCTTAGGTGATCACCCAAGGCGTAATACACTTATATATGAATCTACATACAAGTTATATATATATTGGAAATAGGGGGAAATTTTGGTCGACATCAAAATGCAACTTTTTGCTATCAGAAGGTAGCTACCAGGTCCAGGAGTGTGTCTGTGCATTCGGATTTGAGCTATGATGCATCACGTGCACACAGGAGAGGCCGTGGTGACAAGACCAAAAATTGACATTTTTTGGGCTTGTCACCACGAGGCTTATAGCGCACTCAGGACAATCAGAATGCTTACCAAATTGTGTTGGTGAGTTAGGCATGGACACTAGGTAGCCCTTGGTGACCAGAAAAGAAATCTCAAATTGCTTAGGTGATCACCCAAGGCGTAATACACTTATATATGAATCTACATACAAGGTATATATATATTGGAAATAGGGGGAAATTTTGGTCGACATCAAAATGCAACTTTTTGCTATCAGAAGGTACCTACCAGGTCCAGGAGTGTGTCTGTGCATTTGGATTTGAGCTATGATGCATCACGAGCACACACGCATGTAGAACATGTCCTTTAGCACTTTTATGGCTTCTGGGGTTGCCGAATTTTAGTAAAATTGAATTGCTTATATTTTTCTGAAGGAAGCCGAGACTAGCATTAAACGTTTTCAAGGCAACAATATAGGATATAATCTTTACTCTGAGAGCTTTTGGTAACGATTTTCTTCATAATTACGAAGAAAATCGGCATTTTATTTGCCTTATAAAAAACAGTTAATCGGGCGGCCTTTTTTTAAGAAAGCTCCTATAGATACAGTTTTGCATTATTAGGTACGCTATGCTGTTTACTAAAAGTCTACCGAGGGGGGTTTTGATGCAACGAATATTTGCTGAGATATTAACGAAAATATGGTAAACCGTAGAAACTTACCGAGAATTCCCGTTAATAACTCTCAAACGGAATGGCGAATCAAAACCCCCCTCGGTGAAAAGTTGAATCATACTTAGTTCTCGGCAATAAAGCAATCAGATCGATCCTAGTTACCCTGGATCAAAAAGGCCCTGTAATATTGAAGATGCCCCAAATGTGATCCACTACGAGAGGCATTATCACATGATTGTCATGTGACTATTAGGATTACGTCATTATCTCGCCGATATCAAGTGTTATTGTTAGATCGTCTTCGATCGTTTTGATACCTTTTCAGTCCAATCGGTTGCTTTTTTGAACTCTTAACATTTCTAAAGATAGCATTGTTATGAATTTTTGATCGTTGTGAGAACAGGGATAAATGGGAGCTGAAACAGAGACCCGAAGACAATCGAGGTACGCACCGACTAATGACGAAATAATGATCTTGTATCTTCATTTTATTGCCATTATGCACTTTTAATACACAAATTAACTAAAATTACTCCATTTCTAATCGTAAATTTATTTCGATGGCTCCGCTCCATCCCCTAAAGCATCCGAATTGAAATACGAAGTTGAACGTAACTTTAGTTTTTTGATTTAAACCTCTAGATTAGGGTTCAAATCAAAGAAAATAAGGATTAAAAGAGTAACAGTAGGCCGCAAGTACTTCATTAGTGATACGTACATTCAATTTTCGATAGGTTCGATAGATTTTCTTGCGTAATCACTTAATCAAATCACGAGAACGTCATGTGATTACGGGATCTCGGGCTTCACTAAGGCGTTAATAGCATTATATTAACGCCTAGTGAGGCAAATGGACATGTTCCACATGCGCAGGAGAGGCCGTGGTGACAAGACCAAAAATTGACATTTTTAGGGCTTGTCACCACCAGGCTTATAGCGCACTGAGGACAATCAGAATGCTTACCAAATTGTGTTGGTGAGTTAGGCATGGACACTAGGTAGCCCTTGGTGACCAGCAAAGAAATATCAAATTGCTTAGGTGATCACCCAAGGCGTAATACACTTATATATGAATCTACATACAAGGTATATACATTGGCAATAGGGGGAAATTTTGGTCGACATCAAAATGCAACTTTTTGCTATCAGAAGGTAGCTACCAGGTCCAGGAGTGTGTCTGTGCATTCGGATTTGAGCTATGATGCACCATGTGCACACAGGAGAGGCCGTGGTGACAAGACCAAAAATTGACATTTTTTGGGCTTGTCACCACCAGGCTTATAGCGCACTCAGGACAATCAGAATGCTTACCAAATTGTGTTGGTGAGTTAGGCATGGACACTAGGTAGCCCTTGGTGACCAGCAGAGAAATGTCAAATTGCTCAGCTGAACTGAAGAAGGGTTAGGGTTAGGTCATGAATATATTTAGGGTTAGAGATGCTTTTAGGGTTAGGGTTAGGGTTAGGGTTAGGGTTAATTTTGAATTAAGGGTTAGGCTTTTGTTATCAGAAGGCAGCTACCAGGACCAGGAGTGTGTCTGTGCATTCGGATTTGAGCTATGATGCATCACGTGTACACAGGAGAGGCCGTGGTGACAAAACCAAAAATTGACATTTTTTGGGCTTGTCACCACCAGGCTTACAGCGCACTCAGGACAATCAGAATGCTTCCCAAATTGTGTTGGTGAGTTATGCATGGACACTAGGTAGCCCTTGGTGACCAGCAGAGAAATCTCAAATTGCTCAGGTGAACTGAAGAAGGGTTAGGGTTAGGTCATGAATATTTTTAGGGTTAGAGATGCTGTTAGGGTTAGGGTTAGGGTTACGGTTAATTTTGAATTAAGGGTTAGGCTTTTGCTATCAGAAGGCAGCTACCAGGACCAGGAGTGTGTCTGTGCATTCGGATTTGAGCTATGATGCATCACGTGCACACAGGAGAGGCCGTGGTGACAAGATCAAAAATTGACATTTTTTGGGCTTGTCACCACGAGGCTTATAGCGCACTCAGGACAATCAAAATGCTTGCGAAATTGTGTTGGTGAGTTAGGCATGGACACTAGGTAGCCCTTGGTGACCAGGAGAGAAATCTCAAATTGCTTAGGTGATCACCCAAGGCGTAATACACTTAGGGTTAGGGTTAGGGTTAGGGTTAGGGTTAGGGCTTGTCACCACCAGGCTTATAGCGCACTCAGGACAATCAGAATGCTTACCAAATTGTGTTGGTGAGTTAGGCATGGACACTAGGTAGCCCTTGGTGACCAGAAAAGAAATATCAAATTGCTTAGGTGATCACCCAAGGCGTAATACACTTATATATGAATCTACATACAAGTTATATATATATTGGAAATAGGGGGAAATTTTGGTCGACATCAAAATGCAACTTTTTGCTATCAGAAGGTAGCTACCAGGTCCAGGAGTGTGTCTGTGCATTCGGATTTGAGCTATGATGCATCACGTGCACACAGGAGAGGCCGTGGTGACAAGACCAAAAATTGACATTTTTTGGGCTTGTCACCACGAGGCTTATAGCGCACTCAGGACAATCAGAATGCTTACCAAATTGTGTTGGTGAGTTAGGCATGGACACTAGGTAGCCCTTGGTGACCAGAAAAGAAATCTCAAATTGCTTAGGTGATCACCCAAGGCGTAATACACTTATATATGAATCTACATACAAGGTATATATATATTGGAAATAGGGGGAAATTTTGGTCGACATCAAAATGCAACTTTTTGCTATCAGAAGGTACCTACCAGGTCCAGGAGTGTGTCTGTGCATTTGGATTTGAGCTATGATGCATCACGAGCACACACGCATGTAGAACATGTCCTTTAGCACTTTTATGGCTTCTGGGGTTGCCGAATTTTAGTAAAATTGAATTGCTTATATTTTTCTGAAGGAAGCCGAGACTAGCATTAAACGTTTTCAAGGCAACAATATAGGATATAATCTTTACTCTGAGAGCTTTTGGTAACGATTTTCTTCATAATTACGAAGAAAATCGGCATTTTATTTGCCTTATAAAAAACAGTTAATCGGGCGGCCTTTTTTTAAGAAAGCTCCTATAGATACAGTTTTGCATTATTAGGTACGCTATGCTGTTTACTAAAAGTCTACCGAGGGGGGTTTTGATGCAACGAATATTTGCTGAGATATTAACGAAAATATGGTAAACCGTAGAAACTTACCGAGAATTCCCGTTAATAACTCTCAAACGGAATGGCGAATCAAAACCCCCCTCGGTGAAAAGTTGAATCATACTTAGTTCTCGGCAATAAAGCAATCAGATCGATCCTAGTTACCCTGGATCAAAAAGGCCCTGTAATATTGAAGATGCCCCAAATGTGATCCACTACGAGAGGCATTATCACATGATTGTCATGTGACTATTAGGATTACGTCATTATCTCGCCGATATCAAGTGTTATTGTTAGATCGTCTTCGATCGTTTTGATACCTTTTCAGTCCAATCGGTTGCTTTTTTGAACTCTTAACATTTCTAAAGATAGCATTGTTATGAATTTTTGATCGTTGTGAGAACAGGGATAAATGGGAGCTGAAACAGAGACCCGAAGACAATCGAGGTACGCACCGACTAATGACGAAATAATGATCTTGTATCTTCATTTTATTGCCATTATGCACTTTTAATACACAAATTAACTAAAATTACTCCATTTCTAATCGTAAATTTATTTCGATGGCTCCGCTCCATCCCCTAAAGCATCCGAATTGAAATACGAAGTTGAACGTAACTTTAGTTTTTTGATTTAAACCTCTAGATTAGGGTTCAAATCAAAGAAAATAAGGATTAAAAGAGTAACAGTAGGCCGCAAGTACTTCATTAGTGATACGTACATTCAATTTTCGATAGGTTCGATAGATTTTCTTGCGTAATCACTTAATCAAATCACGAGAACGTCATGTGATTACGGGATCTCGGGCTTCACTAAGGCGTTAATAGCATTATATTAACGCCTAGTGAGGCAAATGGACATGTTCCACATGCGCAGGAGAGGCCGTGGTGACAAGACCAAAAATTGACATTTTTTGGGCTTGTCACCACGAGGCTTATAGCGCACTCAGGACAATCAGAATGCTTACCAAATTGTGTTGGTGAGTTAGGCATGGACACTAGGTAGCCCTTGGTGACCAGCAAAGAAATCTCAAATTGCTTAGGTGATCACCACAAGGCGTAATACACTTATATATGAATCTACATACAAGGTATATATATTGGAAATAGGGGGAAATTTTGGTCGACATCAAAATGCAACTTTTTGCTGTCAGAAGGTAGCTACAGTGGAACCTCCCTAATCCGACTCCTCTGTAATCCGAATTTAGGTATAGTCCGACAAAAAATTAAGGAACGGACGATTTTAGTGTATAAAACATATTTTGTAATCCGGAATACTTCGTAATCCGTAATCCGACACCGTATCCATGCAAGTCACATGATAAATTCCCCATAATCCGGCTACGTGCGAGGAAAAAGATGGCTACTTCAAAGCGAGGACACAATGAACTTACACTGGAGAAGAAGATTGATCTTATTAAGGCCAGCGAAGCGGTTCCCAAGCCCAGACAAGATGATCTGAGCAAGAAATTCGGCATTGGAAGGAGTACTGTCAGCGATATTTTACGAAAACGAGACCTCTACTTGGAAGCTTGGGAATCCAATCGCGCTTCGAAACGCCAGAGAATTGTGAAGACTACACCGACAGAGTCCCTCAACGAGCTCCTGTATTCATTTTTCTCACAAGCTAGGGACAAGAACATCCCTATTAGCGGACCAATTCTGCAGAGCAAAGCCCTCATGTTCGCGGACGAGCTAGGTATCGAGGATTTTAAGGCTAGTAATGGGTGGTTGACATCGTGGAAAAAGCGATACAACATCAAACAGTTTAAGATCTCAGGGGAAAGCGCAGATGTGGATCTAGATGTTGTTGAAGATTTCAAAAAGAGGCTCCCTGATTTGATTTCACCCTTTAAACCAGAAGACGTCTTCAATTGCGACGAAACCGGTTTATTTTATCGAGCCTTGCCAGATAAGACATTGGAAAGGAAGAGACAAGATGTAAAGGGTGGAAAGCTATGTAAAGAGAGATTAACTGTGCTTCTAGCTTGTAGCTCTGTGGGAGAGAAGTTGAAGCCTCTCATCATCGGCAAATCTGCCAAGCCTAGGGCCCTCAAAGGGGTTGATACCAACCAGCTTGGAGTCTCGTGGCGAAGCAATTCCAAAGCTTGGATGAATTCCAAGGTTTTTTCAGATTGGCTTCAAGATTTGAACAGACGAATGAAACTGCACAAAAGAAAAATTCTCCTGTACATGGACAATGTTTCCAGCCACACATCTGCCGATGTTTCATTGTCGAATGTGACAGTGAAATTCTTTCCAGCCAACACAACTTCATGTTTGCAACCACTAGATGCGGGGATCATAAAAACATTCAAGGTTCTATTTCGTAAACATCTCCTGAGTCACATTTTGGCGAGAATGGATAGCTGTAATTCTGCTACAGAGTTGTCAAAACAAGTCAATGTCCTGCATGCCCTAAACTGGATTGTTCAGAGCTGGAGGTCCATTTCACCAGAAACAGTTCAGAAGTGTTTCACGCGCTGTGGCTTCAAATGGGCAGAGGAAGTAGAACAGGAAGACTCTCATTTTCAAGAGATTGCCGAGGAAGAACTCCAGTCAATGATGGATACAGCTGCCACCTTGGGAATGGGAACAGGTGTAACATCTGATGATTACATCAATTTTGAGGATGGCATTCAGACTGAAAGCCTTGAGGGTTGGGAGGAAGACCTGTTAGAGGAATTCAGAGCTGCCTATAATCTTCCAGGTTACACCATAGCTGATGAGGAGGTTTACGAGGAAGAAGAAGATCCCATCCAGGAGGCCACTCTGACCACAAAGGAGGTCCTTGACCACCTTGGTAAAGTTAGCACTTACCTTTCCTGCCATAATCCTGACTTACTTCCAACTTGTTGCATGCTCGTACAAGAAATGGAAAGGAAGCTCATCAAAGAAAGAGACTCCACAAGTGTGCAGAGCACTCTAGACAAATATTTCAAGTCTTAAAATGTATAAGTCTTATAGTTAAGTCTTGTAACCTTGTATGTTTTGTTATTGACTTTTGTGATTATTAATGATGTTACAGTAGTACCATTCATCAGGATAATTGTTTTCCATGTACTTCATAATCAGTTCAATCATGATCGTCTGCATGTATAAGATGAATATTCTCTATAATCCAACATCCTCTGTAATCCAACACTTTATTTTGACCCCATCGATGTCGGATTATAGAGGTTCCACTGTACCATGTCCAGGAGTGTGTCTGTGCATTCGGATTTGAGCTATGATGCATCACGTGCACACAGGAGAGGCCGTGGTGACAAGATCAAAAATTGACATTTTTTGGGCTTGTCACCACGAGGCTTATAGCGCACTCAGGACAATCAGAATGCTTGCGAAATTGTGTTGGTGAGTTAGGCATGGACACTAGGTAGCCCTTGGTGACCAGCAAAGAAATATCAAATTGCTTAGGTGATCACCCAAGGCGTAATACACTTATATATGAATCTACATACAAAGTATATACATTGGCAATAGGGGGAAATTTTGGTCGACATCAAAATGCATCCTTTTTGCTATCAGAAGGTAGCTACCAGGTCCAGGAGTGTGTCTGTGCATTCGGATTTGAGCTATGATGCATCACGTGCACACAGGAGAGGCCGTGGTGACAAGACCAAAAATTGACATTTTTTGGGCTTGTCACCACGAGGCTTATAGCGCACTCAGGACAATCAGAATGCTTACCAAATTGTGTTGGTGAGTTAGGCATGGACACTAGGTAGCCCTTGGTGACCAGAAAAGAAATCTCAAATTGCTTAGGTGATCACCCAAGGCATAATACACTTATATATGAATCTACATACAAGGTATATATATTGGAAATAGGGGGAAATTTTGGTCGACATCAAAATGCAACTTTTTGCTATCAGAAGGTAGCTACCAGGTCCAGGAGTGTGTCTGTGCATTCGGATTTGAGCTATGATGCATCACGTGCACACAGGAGAGGCCGTGGTGACAAGACCAAAAATTGACATTTTTTGGGCTTGTCACCACCAGGCTTATAGCGCACTCAGGACAATCAGAATGCTTACCAAATTGTGTTGGTGAGTTAGGCATGGACACTAGGTAGCCCTTGGTGACCAGCAAAGAAATATCAAATTGCTTAGGTGATCACCACAAGGCGTATTACACGCATATATGAATGTACATACAAAGTATGTACATTCTATTATATGTGGCACTGGGGGGAAATTTTGGTCGACATCAAAATGCATCCTGTTTGCTATCAGAAGGTAGCTACCAGGTCCAGGAGTGTGTCTGTGCATTTGGATTTCAGCTATGATGCATCACGTGCACACAGGAGAGGCCGTGGTGACAAGACCAAAAATTGACATTTTTTGGGCTTGTCACCACGAGGCTTATAGCGCACTCAGGACAATCAGAATGCTTACCAAATTGTGTTGGTGAGTTAGGCATGGACACTAGGTAGCCCTTGGTGACCAGCAAAGAAATATCAAATTGCTTAGGTGATCACCACAAGGCGTATTACACGCATATATGAATGTACATACAAAGTATGTACATTCTATTATATGTGGCACTGGGGGGGAATTTTGGTCGACATCAAAATGCAACTTTTTGCTATCAGAAGGTAGCTATCAGGACCAGGAGTGTGTCTGTGCATTCGGATTTCAGCTATGATGCATCATGTGCACACAGGAGAGGCCGTGGTGACAAGATCAAAAATTGACATTTTTTGGGCTTGTCACCACGAGGCTCATAGCGCACTCAGGACAATCAGAATGCTTGCGAAATTGTGTTGGTGAGTTAGGCATGGACACTAGGTAGCCCTTGGTGACCAGCAAAGAAATATCAAATTGCTTAGGTGATCACCCAAGGCGTAATACACTTATATATGAATCTACATACAAAGTATATACATTGGCAATAGGGGGAAATTTTGGTCGACATCAAAATGCATCCTTTTTGCTATCAGAAGGTAGCTACCAGGTCCATGAGTGTGTCTGTGCATTCGGATGTCAGCTATGATGCATCACGTGCACACAGGAGAGGCCGTGGTGACAAGACCAAAAATTGACATTTTTTGGGCTTGTCACCACGAGGCTTATAGCGCACTCAGGACAATCAGAATGCTTACCAAATTGTGTTGGTGAGTTAGGCATGGACACTAGGTAGCCCTTGGTGACCAGAAAAGAAATCTCAAATTGCTTAGGTGATCACCCAAGGCGTAATACACTTATATATGAATCTACATACAAAGTATATACATTGGCAATAGGGGGAAATTTTGGTCGACATCAAAATGCAACGTTTTGCTATCAGAAGGTACCTACCAGGTCCAGGAGTGTGTCTGTGCATTCGGATTTGAGCTATGATGCATCACGTGCACACAGGAGAGGCCGTGGTGACAAGACCAAAAATTGACATTTTTTGGGCTTGTCACCACCAGGCTTATAGCGCACTCAGGACAATCAGAATGCTTACCAAATTGTGTTGGTGAGTTAGGCATGGACACTAGGTAGCCCTTGGTGACCAGCAAAGAAATATCAAATTGCTTAGGTGATCACCACAAGGCGTATTACATGCATATATGAATGTACATACAAAGTATATACATTCTATTATATGTGGCACTGGGGGGAAATTTTGGTCAACATCAAAATGCATCCTTTTTGCTATCAGAAGGCAGCTACCAGGTCCAGGAGTGTGTCTGTGCATTTGGATTTGAGCTATGATGCATCACGTGCACACAGGAGAGGCCGTGGTGACAAGACCAAAAATTGACATTTTTTGGGCTTGTCACCACGAGGCTCATAGCGCACTCAGGACAATCAGAATGCTTGCGAAATTGTGTTGGTGAGTTAGGCATGGACACTAGGTAGCCCTTGGTGACCAGGAAAGAAATCTCAAATTGCTTAGGTGATCACCCAAGGCGTAATACACTTATATATGAATGTACATACAAAGTATATGCATTGGCAATAGGGGGAAATTTAGGTCGACATCAAAATGCAACTTTTTGCTATCAGAAGGTAGCTATCAGGTCCAGGAGTGTGTCTGTGCATTTGGATTTCAGCTATGATGCATCACGTGCACACAGGAGAGGCCGTGGTGACAAGACCAAAAATTGACATTTTTTGGGCTTGTCACCACGAGGCTTATAGCGCACTCAGGACAATCAGAATGCTTACCAAATTGTGTTGGTGAGTTAGGCATGGACACTAGGTAGCCCTTGGTGACCAGCAAAGAAATCTCAAATTGCTTAGGTGATCACCCAAGGCGTAATACACTTATATATGAATCTACATACAAAGTATATACATTGGCAATAGGGGGAAATTTTGGTCGACATCAAAATGCAACTTTTTGCTATCAGAAGGTAGCTACCAGGTCCAAGAGTGTGTTTGTGCATTGGGATTTGAGCTATGATGCATCACACAGGGTAGTTATAACGGACATCTGTACTTAGGAGATTTAAGGCGTTTAATGAACGGAATGCTAAATATTTATCGCCTACGTCACGACTAGCGAAGATTTGATTGCGCAATAAATTCATTCAGGCGACAAATTCGCAAGAAATGGTACGCTTTATGCAACAGGTGAAATGCTGATATGCAATCAGCATACGATCAAACATTATTTCCACTCACATTGGGTAAAAATAAACTCATGCGCTAAAGAAAAACGATCAAATAGGCCAAGAAATCGCCTAAAACATCAAAAATCCGAACAATATCCCAATCACACAAAAGATTCGCAATTGGATTAACTTAAGAACCCGTGCGCACCATTTATTCCAGTACATGATCAAAATAAATACCTGTAAGAATCTTCGAATTCAACTTGGATGACAGACAATCTTCAGAAACCTTGCAATATTCGAAACGACGGCTTGGCGGCTCACGTACTTCATAATACCTTGCGTAATAACTATAGCAACGTCACATTAAATGGCGGCTAGGAGGGTCTTCTGTCAAAAACGGTGTTAGGCGGATCAGTAAATGGCCTTTTCGCCATAGTATTATGAATTATAACGATAGAGGAGGACGTCATCTACAATCTGACCGTGAACCAAAACGTTATAACCAGGTACGTTAAAGTTATACGAACATTTACGCCTATTTTCTCTTCACTTTTTGCGCATTTGGTACATTTTCAAATATAACTCTTGTGTTTGTGGTTATAACATCTTGGTTCACGGCAGATCTTTAGATAATAATACACTTTTTCGTTTGGTACCGATTTTAAGTTCATCTGAGGCCATCTACTGATCCGCAAGAAGCGATTTTTACCAAAAAGTATAGTATATTTATGACGTGTTCACGTCCTCTTGATACACGATATTCGATCGATTGCTTATTTAGACTTCAGAAGAAGGTTGAAAGTATTAGTATAAATGACAAAAACGATCAAGGATTATTTCTTTTCTTTATAAATGCGATTTGTTTTTCTGCGTCGGTTGCGTCCGCCATTTTATTGCTATTTTCGGGGTCCGTTATAATGACCCTGTGCACGTGCACACAGGAGAGGCCGTGGTGACAAGACCAAAAATTGACATTTTTTGGGCTTGTCACCACGAGGCTTATAGCGCACTCAGGACAATCAGAATGCTTGCGAAATTGTGTTGGTGAGTTAGGCATGGACACTAGGTAGCCCTTGGTGACCAGTAAAGAAATCTCAAATTGCTTAGGTGATCACCACTAGGCGTAATACACTTATATATGAATCTACATACAAAGTATATACATTGGCAATAGGGGGAAATTTTGGTCGACATCAAAATGCAACTTTTTACTATCAGAAGGTAGCTACCAGGTCCAGGAGTGTGTTTGTGCATTTGGATTTGAGCTATGATGCATCACGTGCACACAGGAGAGGCCGTGGTGACAAGACCAAAAATTGACATTTTTTGGGCTTGTCACCACGAGGCTTATAGCGCACTCAGGACAATCAGAATGCTTACCAAATTGTGTTGGAGAGTTTGGTATGGATACTGGGTAGTCCTTGGTGACCAGAAAAGAAATCTCAAATTGCTTAGGTGATCACCACAAGGCGTATTACATGCATATATGAATGTACCTACAAAGTATATACATTCTATTATATGTGGCACTGGGGGAAATTTTGGTCCACATCAAAATGGAATGCTTACGGAATTGTGTTGGTTCATGAGTTTGGCATGGACACTGGGTAGCCCTTGGTGACCAGACAAGAAATCGTTACTCGATACTCTCCCATACATTAAAAAATTGAAAAAATATTAAGCACCTTCCAATGTAGCTGGGGTTACGGGTCACCTATTGAGATGGGAATTGTTTCAGAAGTTAGTTCACGTCCCTGCCTAGATCTGTCTGAAATATCAAGTTGACACACCCCCCCTCTCATGAGCTATGAAAAAAGGTGCTTAGCGTTTTATCTCCTATACTCTCCCATACATTGAAAAAAAATATTAAGCACCTTCCAATGTAGTTGGAGTTACGGGTCACCTATTGAGATGGGAATTGTTTCAGAAGTTAGTTCACGTCCCTGCCTAGATCTGTCTGAAATATCAAGTTGACACACCCCCCCTCTCATGAGCTATGAAAAAAGGTGCTTAGCGTTTTATCTCCTATACTCTCCCATACATTGAAAAAAAATATTAAGCACCTTCCAATGTAGTTGGAGTTACGGGTCACCTATTGAGATGGGAATTGTTTCAGAAGTTAGTTCACGTCCCTGCCTAGATCTGTCTAAATTATCAAGTTGACACGCCCCCTCCCCTATGAGCTATGCAAAAAGGTGCTTAGCGTTTTCTCTCCTATACTCTCCCATACATTGAAAAAATATTAAGCATCTTCCAATGTAACTGGGGTTACGGGTCATCTATTGAGATGGGAATTGTTTCAGAAGTTAGCTCACATCCCCATCTAGGTCTGTCTGAAATATCAAGTTGACACACCCCCTCCCCCATGAGCTATGCAAAAAGGTGCTTAGCGTTTTCTCTCCTATACTCTCCCATACATTGAAAAAATATTAAGCACCTTCCAATGTAGCTGGGGTTACGGGTCACCTATTGAGATGGGAATTGTTTCAGAAGTTAGCTCACATCCCCATCTAGGTCTGTCTGAAATATCAAGTTGACACACCCCCTCCCCCATGAGCTATGCAAAAAGGTGCTTAGCGTTTTCTCTCCTATACTCTCCCATACATTGAAAAAATATTAAGCACCTTCCAATGTAACTGGAGTTAAGGGTCGCCTATTGAGATGGAAATTGTTTCAGAAGTTAGTTCACGTCCCCAGCTAGGTCTGTCTGAAATATCAAGTTGACACGCCCCCTCCCCCATGAGCTATGCATAAAGGTGCTTAGCGTTTTCTCTCCTATACTCTCCCATACATTGAAAAAATATTAAGCACCTTCCAATGTAACTGGAGTTAAGGGTCGCCTATTGAGATGGGAATTGTTTCAGAAGTTAGTTCACGTCCCCAGCTAGGTCTGTCTGAAATATCAAGTTGACACGCCCCCTCCCCCATGAGCTATGCATAAAGGTGCTTAGCATTTTCTCTCCTATACTCTCCCATACATTGAAAAAATATTAAGCACCTTCCAATGTAACTGGAGTTAAGGGTCGCCTATTGAGATGGGAATTGCTTCAGAAGTTAGCACACATCTCCAGCTAGGTCTGTCTAAAATATCAAGTTGACACGCCCCCTCCACACACACTTATAAACATACAAAAGAACATACATTTTATTATATGTGGCATATGGGCAGTGGGGAGAATTTTTGGTCGACATCAAAATGCATCTTTTTGTTATCAGAAGGAATGTACTAGGTCAAGGAGTGTGTCTGTGCATTCGTATTTCTCAAACTTCCTGAAAAGATGGCCATGCTGGTGTCAGAGGGAAAGGGGGGTCACTGACACCTATGACACCGGTGGGAAATACAAAATGGCATGTGCCGGTCGACGAGATACGTACCTAAATACCTGACCCATTGTAGTATAATGCGGTGTGCTAGATTTGGTATACATAATATAACTTATTGTGTTGACATTGTGATAATAGATTATTGTAAAACAGGTACTGGCAATAGTTCTATTTTGATGTGTGTGTTTGCAGTGCTACACAGAACTATTAATTTTGCATGTGGAGGTCTGTCTTGTTTCCCACCAGAACAAGTGGTACTCTGAGAGCAGATGTAATACTTGAGTATGATAATCACAGTGGATCACATAATGATGCACTCACTGGTTACTACCAGTCATGTCCAGTATCTTGTCATGAATGATCTTCACTACTTCAAAACTGAACACAAAGCAAGTGAACATATTCTATCAGTTAATATACCTCAACCCATACCCTACACAACCACACCTCGAAGATGCAATTTGGTAATATCTTCTCTTTGCAGAGGAATACTGCTATGTCCCTTACAGTGTTCGCGCATTCTCCGACGAAGTTTCTATCACAGGAAAGCAATAATACACATACAGTCTGGAATGTAGGAAAACTTTACATACCCTCGGGTTTTATAGTATTAAAAACTGAAGACTTTGTAAAGCTCCCTCGCCGTAGCTACGAGCTACGTAGCTCCACCATCTTTGAGTATATTCGAATTTAGGAAATACTGCAACGTCATATAATATGCATTCCTACGCATAACTACTACAGTGAATTTATATTATATAGTGCGAACAAAATGGCCGATTTCAAAACGCCGACAATTAGGATTTGGGCTAGAATTTGAGCGCAAAGACTTCAACGAGCTTTAAATCTTCACCGAAGGTTCTTCTAAACCTATTAGAGACGATCAAGTGATTCGAGTGCCTGTGGGTGGCCTATTCTCCGAATTGAACATTGAGGGCAACTTTAAATAGCGCAGATAATAATAATAAAATAGATAGGTCACGGTGGCGGGGTGGTCAGGTGACACGACTCTAGGCTCCAGGTCGCGGGTTCGAATCCTCAAAAGGACGGTTTTTTTCTCTGAAAAAAAATAGCTCACTTCCTGGTGGTCAGTCGCAATACTCTCTACAAAGAACCGTAGGGGGGAGCTTTGGGACTCGCGGCTGACCTCCCAGCTAGAATAGTGTCTTCTGCATTCGTGGAATGACGCAAGTACACAGTCTCTGTGGAAAGTCCCTGTAAAGCTCTACATATACAGGTGTCTTTGACCCTGAGTGGGTGACTTTTTTATGAATTACAAATCCGACAATTTCTTCATTTCATAAATGTGATCATTATAATACAGTATTTTGATACTTGAACAAATTATGGACAACATAAGGTTGGAAAGAGTGAAAGCTATTGCTACACCCACGTACTACCATTTTAACTAATATTTATTATGTAATTATGTGTTTATTTTAATTGTCAATAACGAGTATCTATGGCCTAAATAAGTATACCCAACTTAACCTAAGTGACAGTCGATTAGAACAGAGGGAATGGGTATTTCCTGTGAATAAAGCCAAAAGGTTTCAAAATGAAAGTATGTCAGTCACCTTTATCAGTTTGGAACACTTACGTATGTTTGCAACAATTTCAACTGTAGAATAATATGACTGAATCAACTTTTTGCATTTTATTAATAAGTAGAATGGTAAATTCAAAAGTTCTCAATTCTTATTACTGTCAATGCAAAGAACTGTGATATTTCTCTGGAAGTGTTTGGAGAAGACCTGCAGGAAGGCAAGAGCAGAGCATTCACACTTTACATACCAGCTACAGGTATGCACCTAGTGACCCTCTCACCTCAGTCCTTCAATACTGTCCTACTAAACAGTTTGGAGAAGTACCTCTGGAGAGATAAAAATATGTTCACAACAATTTGACTATGTCAGTGGACACAGCTGACCTGTCCTGAATCACAGGTCCAGGAGTGTGTCTGTGCATTCGGATTTGAGCTATGATGCATCACGTGCACACAGGAGAGGCCGTGGTGACAACTCAAAAAATTGACATTTTTTGGCTTGTCACCACGAGGCTTATAGCGCACTCAGGACAATCAGAATGCTTACCAAATTGTGTTGGTGAGTTAGGCATGGACACTAGGTAGCCCTTGGTGACCAGGAAAGAAATCTCAAATTGCTTAGGTGATCACCCAAGGCGTAATACACTTATATATGAATCTACATACAAAGTATATACATTGGCAATAGGGGGAAATTTTGGTCGACATCAAAATGCAACTTTTTGCTATCAGAAGGTAGCTACCAGGTCCAGGAGTGTGTCTGTGCATTCAGATTTCAGCTATGATGCATCACGTGCACACAGGAGAGGCCGTGGTGACAAGACCAAAAATTGACATTTTTTGGGCTTGTCACCACGAGGCTTATAGCGCACTCAGGACAATCAGAATGCTTACCAAATTGTGTTGGTGAGTTAGGCATGGACACTAGGTAGCCCTTGGTGACCAGAAAAGAAATCTCAAATTGCTCAGGTGATCACCCAAGGCGTAATACACTTATATATGAATCTACATACAAAGTATGTACATTGGCAATAGGGGGAAATTTTGGTCGACATCAAAATGCAACTTTTTGCTATCAGAAGGTAGCTACCAGGTCCAGGAGTGTGTCTGTGCATTTGGATTTCAGCTATGATGCATCACGTGCACACAGGAGAGGCCGTGGTGACAAGACCAAAAATTGACATTTTTTGGGCTTGTCACCACCAGGCTTATAGCGCTCTCAGGACAATCAGAATGCTTACCAAATTGTGTTGGTGAGTTAGGCATGGACACTAGGTAGCCCATGGTGACCAGGAAAGAAATCTCAAATTGCTTAGGTGATCACCCAAGGCGTAATACACTTATATATGAATATACATACAAGGTATATACATTGGCAATAGGGGGAAATTTTGGTCGACATCAAAATGCAACTTTTTGCTATCAGAAGGTAGCTACCAGGTCCAGGAGTGTGTCTGTGTATTTGGATTTCAGCTATGATGCACCACGTGTACACAGGAGAGGCCGTGGTGACAAGACCAAAAATTGATATTTTTTGGGCTTGTCACCACGAGGCTTATAGCGCACTCAGGACAATCAGAATGCTTGCGAAATTGTGTTGGTGAGTTAGGCATGGACACTAGGTAGCCCTTGGTGACCAGAAAAGAAATCTCAAATTGCTCAGGTGATCACCCAAGGCGTAATACACTTATATATGAATCTACATACAAAGTATGTACATTGGCAATAGGGGGAAATTTTGGTCGACATCAAAATGCAACTTTTTGCTATCAGAAGGTAGCTACCAGGTCCAGGAGTGTGTCTGTGCATTTGGATTTCAGCTATGATGCATCACGTGCACACAGGAGAGGCCGTGGTGACAAGACCAAAAATTGACATTTTTTGGGCTTGTCACCACCAGGCTTATAGCGCTCTCAGGACAATCAGAATGCTTACCAAATTGTGTTGGTGAGTTAGGCATGGACACTAGGTAGCCCATGGTGACCAGGAAAGAAATCTCAAATTGCTTAGGTGATCACCCAAGGCGTAATACACTTATATATGAATATACATACAAGGTATATACATTGGCAATAGGGGGAAATTTTGGTCGACATCAAAATGCAACTTTTTGCTATCAGAAGGTAGCTACCAGGTCCAGGAGTGTGTCTGTGTATTTGGATTTCAGCTATGATGCACCACGTGTACACAGGAGAGGCCGTGGTGACAAGACCAAAAATTGATATTTTTTGGGCTTGTCACCACGAGGCTTATAGCGCACTCAGGACAATCAGAATGCTTGCGAAATTGTGTTGGTGAGTTAGGCATGGACACTAGGTAGCCCTTGGTGACCAGATAAGAAATCTCAAATTGCTCAGGTGATCACCCAAGGCGTAATACACTTATATATGAATCTACATACAAAGTATGTACATTGGCAATAGGGGGAAATTTTGGTCGACATCAAAATGCAACTTTTTGCTATCAGAAGGTAGCTACCAGGTCCAGGAGTGTGTCTGTGTATTTGGATTTCAGCTATGATGCATCACGTGCACACAGGAGAGGCCGTGGTGACAAGACCAAAAATTGACATTTTTTGGGCTTGTCACCACCAGGCTTATAGCGCACTCAGGACAATCAGAATGCTTACCAAATTGTGTTGGTGAGTTAGGCATGGACACTAGGTAGCTATTGGTGACCAGCAAAGAAATCTCAAATTGCTTAGGTGATCACCCAAGGCGTAATACACTTATATATGAATCTACATACAAAGTATATACATTGGCAATAGGGGAAAATTTTGGTCGACATCAAAATGCAACTTTTTGCTATCAGAAGGTAGCTACCAGGTCCAGGAGTGTGTCTGTGCATTTAGATTTCAGCTATGATGCATCACGTGTACACAGGAGAGGCCGTGGTGACAAGACCAAAAATTGACATTTTTTGGGCTTGTCACCACGAGGCTTATAGCGCACTCAGGACAATCAGAATGCTTACCAAATTGTGTTGGTGAGTTAGGCATGGACACTAGGTAGCCCTTGGTGAGCAGATAAGAAATCTCAAATTGCTTAGGTGATCACCCAAGGCGTAATACACTTATATATGAATCTACATACAAAGTATGTACATTGGCAATAGGGGGAAATTTTGGTCGACATCAAAATGCAACTTTTTGCTATCAGAAGGTAGCTACCAGGTCCAGGAGTGTGTCTGTGCATTTGGATTTCAGCTATGATGCATCACGTGCACACAGGAGAGGCCGTGGTGACAAGACCAAAAATTGACATTTTTTGGGCTTGTCACCACCAGGCTTATAGCGCACTCAGGACAATCAGAATGCTTACCAAATTGTGTTGGTGAGTTAGGCATGGACACTAGGTAGCCCATGGTGACCAGGAAAGAAATCTCAAATTGCTTAGGTGATCACCCAAGGCGTAATACACTTATATATGAATCTACATTCAAAGTATGTACATTGGCAATAGGGGGAAATTTTGGTTGACATCAAAATGCAACTTTTTGCTATCAGAAGGTAGCTACCAGGTCCAGGAGTGTGTCTGTGCATTTGGATTTGAGCTATGATGCACCACGTGTACACAGGAGAGGCCGTGGTGACAAGACCAAAAATTGACATTTTTTGGGCTTGTCACCACGAGGCTTATAGCGCACTCAGGACAATCAGAATGCTTACCAAATTGTGTTGGTGAGTTAGGCATGGACACTAGGTAGCCCTTGGTGACCAGATAAGAAATCTCAAATTGCTTAGGTGATCACCCAAGGCGTAATACACTTATATATGAATCTACATACAAAGTATGTACATTGGCAATAGGGAGAAATTTTGGTCGACATCAAAATGCAACTTTTTGCTATCAGAAGGTAGCTATCAGGTCCAGGAGTGTGTCTGTGTATTTGGATTTGAGCTATGATGCATCACGTGCACACAGGAGAGGCCGTGGTGACAAGACCAAAAATTGACATTTTTTGGGCTTGTCACCACGAGACTTATAGCGCACTCAGGACAATCAGAATGCTTACCAAATTGTGTTGGTGAGTTAGGCATGGACACTAGGTAGCCCTTGATGACCAGGAAAGAAATCTCAAATTGCTTAGGTGATCACCCAAGGTGTAATACACTTATATATGAATCTACATTCAAAGTATATACATTGGCAATAGGGGGAAATTTTGGTCGACATCAAAATGCAACTTTTTGCTATCAGAAGGTAGCTACCAGGTCCAGGAGTGTGTCTGTGCATTTGGATTTGAGCTGTGATGCATCACGTGCACACAGGAGAGGCCGTGGTGACAAGACCAAAAATTGACATTTTTTGGGCTTGTCACCACGAGGCTTATAGCGCACTCAGGACAATCAGAATGCTTACCAAATTGTGTTGGTGAGTTAGGCATGAACACTAGGTAGCCCTTGGTGACCAGCAAAGAAATCTCAAATTGCTTAGGTGATCACCCAAGGCATAATACACTTATATATGAATCTACATACAAAGTATATACATTGGCAATAGGGGGAAATTTTGGTCGACATCAAAATGCAACTTTTTGCTGTCAGAAGGTAGCTACCAGGTCCAGGAGTGTGTCTGTGCATTCGGATTTCAGCTATGATGCATCACGTGCACACAGGAGAGGCCGTGGTGACAAGACCAAAAATTGACATTTTTTGGGCTTGTCACCACGAGGCTTATAGCGCAATCAGGACAATCAGAATGCTTGCGAAATTGTGTTGGTGAGTTAGGCATGGACACTAGGTAGCCCTTGGTGACCAGGAAAGAAATCTCAAATTGCTTAGGTGATCACCCAAGGCGTAATACACTTATATATGAATCTACATACAAAGTATATACATTGGCAATGGGGGGAAATTTTGGTCGACATCAAAATGCAACTGTTTGCTATCAGAAGGTAGCTACTAGGTCCAGGAGTGTGTCTGTGCATTTGGATTTGAGCTATGATGCATCACGTGCACACAGGGGAGGCCGTGGTGACAAGACCAAAAATTGACATTTTTTGGGCTTGTCACCACGAGGCTTATAGCGCACTCAGGACAATCAGAATGCTTACCAAATTGTGTTGGTGAGTTAGGCATGGACACTAGGTAGCCCTTGGTGACCAGATAAGAAATCTCAAATTGCTTAGGTGATCACCCAAGGCGTAATACACTTATATATGAATCTACATTCAAAGTATGTACATTGGCAATAGGGGGAAATTTTGGTCGACATCAAAATGCAACTTTTTGCTGTCAGAAGGTAGCTACCAGGACCAGGAGTGTGTCTGTGCATTTGGATTTGAGCTATGATGCATCACGTGCACACAGGAGAGGCCGTGGTGACAAGACCAAAAATTGGCATTTTTTGGGCTTGTCACCACGAGGCTTATAACGCACTCAGGACAATCAGAATGTTTCCGAAATTGTGTTGGTGAGTTAGACATGGACACTAGGTAGCCCTTGGTGAACAGAAAAGAAATCTCATATTGCTTAGGTGATCACCACAAGGCGTATTACACGCATATATGAATGTACATACAAAGTATATACATTCTATTATATGTGGCACTGGGGGGGAAATTTTGGTCGACATCAAAATGCATCCTTTTTGCTATCAGAAGGTAGCTACCAGGTCCAGGAGTGTGTCTGTGCAATCGGATTTGAGCTATGATGCATCACGTGCACACAGGAGAGGCCGTGGTGACAACTCAAAAAATTGACATTTTTTGGCTTGTCACCACGAGGCTTATAACGCACTCAGGACAATCAGAATGCATACGAAATTGTGTTGGAGAGTTTGGTATGGACACTGGGTTGCCCTTGGTGAACAGAAAAGAAATCTCAAATTGCTTAGGTGATCACCCAAGGCGTATTACACGCATATATGAATCTACTTTCAAAGTATGTACATTGGCAATAGGGGGAAATTTTGGTCGACATCAAAATGCATCCTTTTTGCTATCAGAAGGTAGCTACCAGGTCCAGGAGTGTGTATGTGCAATCGGATTTGAGCTATGATGCATCACGTGCACACAGGAGAGGCCGTGGTGACAACTCAAAAAATTGACATTTTTTGGGCTTGTCACCACGAGGCTTATAACGCACTCAGGACAATCAGAATGCATACGAAATTGTGTTGGTGAGTTTGGTATGGACACTGGGTAGCCCTTGGTGAACAGAAAAGAAATCTCAAATTGCTTAGGTGATCACCACAAGGCGTATTACACGCATATATGAATGTACATACAAAGTATATACATTCTTTTATATGTGGCACTGGGGGGAAATTTTGGTCGACATCAAAATGCATCTTTTTTGTTATCAGAATGACTGTACTAGGTCAAGGAGTGTGTCTGTGCATTCGAATTCCTCAAACTTCCTGAGAAGACGGCCATGCTGGTGTCAGAGGGAAAGGGGGGTCACTGACACCTATGACACCGGTGGGAAATACAAAATGGCATGTGCCGGTCGACGAGATACGTACCTAAATACCTGACCCATCGTAGTATAATGCAGTGTGCTAGGTTTGGTATACATAATATACTTATTGTGTTGACATTGTGATAATAGATTATTGTAAAACAGGTACTGGCAATAGTTCTATTTTGATGTGTGTGTTTGCAGTGCTACACAGAACTATTAATTTTGCATGTGGAGGTCTGTCTTGTTTCCCACCAGAACAAGTGGTACTCTGAGAGCAGATGTAATACTTGAGTATGATAATCACAGTGGATCACATAATGATGTACTCACTGGTTACTACCGGTCATGTCCAGTATCTTGTCATGAATGATCTTCACTACTTCAAAACTGAACACAAAGCAAGTGAACATATTCTATCAGTTAATATACCTCAACCC
>OZ026565.1:4862996-4877996 GCA_964020155.1 Chondrilla cf. caribensis | reverse complement strand
ACAGTACTATTGCACTGATAAATTAATGTTAGGAGAATGTTATGCCCGACACTTTGTACACTGTTAGGATCTTCTCCAAGGACACTATGAAAGCAGCAGTCCTGAAGTCCAAGCCAAGATTGTAATCCTTGGACACCTTCAAGATTTGCTGGAACACAAGAAATAGATATTACCTTAAACAGCAATATTACGTGCATGCTTTGATGAGCTTTGCTACAACAATCAACCACAACCAAAAAAATGTTTTAAAAGTGACAATTAATATTCTTCATCACCCTTATTGGCAGTCCCTCACACCAACCACCACAGGTAGTACTTGCAGGTTCCTGGCCAGATGACAACCAACCACTGTACAAGCTTGTTGGTGTTTCAAAGGTAGACCACAGTTAACTATGAGCTGAAACAGCTAGACACTCTCTATAATACAGAAAGTATCCCTATAGCATTAGGGTTGCACTGAAGTGGCACCAGCCTATCTGTTATCGGCCAATACCCCCTTGTACCAGCATCGGCTGTATTGCAGTGGATGTAGACAATAGTGAATTCTGAATGCACACATTCATCTTTTGCCATAAGTTGGTCACTTTCAAGTTTACTATGTTATGAGAACATCTAAGACAAGATTACTCATTCTTGAGTATTTTAAAGTCACTGAATTAGGACTCCGATCTCAACTGTAATTTGAGAAGTATATATGTTTTCTCATGGGAGAACACCCAGTAACTCCCATACTACCAATACTGTAAACAAAATATCGGAAGGGCTTTTGGTATCAGCCTTCATCGCCTGATCATGTCATACATCAAAAAGATCTGTACGCAGGTAAACCAGGACGGCAGTAACCTGCAAGAGCCCCCTAAAACCTAGCAACACGGATACAATTATTATGTTAATCAACACTTCCAAAGGTCATTGTCAATCTCGTACTGGTGTACAACTTCCTTTGTTGGCTCAATTTGTTTTGCTCTGTTCTATGGAAAGTCTCTAATCCATGGACGCTTCCTAATTTTGGACAGTTTGGATCGTTGCGACGTAAGTTCTCTTCACAAATTGTTTTTTGGATTAGGTTTTATATCAAAATGATTCTCAATCTACAAAGCAATGTTCAAAAGTGTGGAATAAGTTTAACCCATTACTGTACCTCGATGTTCGAAGGTGGAAAGTGTCTGGAATTGTGGCACCACACCATACCTGGTTCTTGGAAATCGCCATCGTCCACATCAAAATCAAATCACTTACTCAATAGCTATTTTTTCCTACTGCTGGAATTAAGGCTGCAAATGCTTATCATAGGCCATTTAGTAGGAAGAGAAACATAATTACCGGAATTATCAAAATGAGGGGAAGAAACAGTACTCAAATTCAATTGTACTGCACATTTCTAGGCGGCTATTTTGCAATGAGCCATTTACTACACACCCTTCTGCTGTATGGCCTTGTTTACTGCACAAAGAACGTGTACATATCAGTCCTATTTTATCAGTTACCAGGATATTGGTTAAATCCCACATAGATGTACCTCTAGATACCATATATCAGCAACCCGGAGATACACCAACATGCATGCATACACCAGGTCCTACAACATCAATCAAACATGTTACATCACCTAATATCGGCATGTACCTTTGCAGACCGATCCATAGTGTATTCCAACCCGGAGTTGACAATATCCTTCTCAGAAGCACCCTATAAAGTACGCAAGACATAACCGTATGTACCAACACTGTATGGCCCACACAAACCGTGCACAATCGCAACCAACAACTGTCCTGCTCAAGGCCGGACTACTAACCCCCATTCTGCTGTGGAATTCTGGACTCGGAGTAACAGGGATTGTCCCTTGTCTGCCTCCAGAGAATTTTGCCTCTAGGCTTGTCTGCACACTGTCTATTATACACAATATACACACAAATATAGTAAAAATATACTTATCAACCTCTACAAGACACACCCAAGGGGGAACCCCTACAAGACACACCCAAGGGGGGCGGGTCTGATGGACTTACTGAGAAGGTAGAAGTTAGAATCTCGTTCATACTTGAAGGTCAGTCGTCCGTAGCTGACATGGTTCAGGTTCTTCAACCACTCAAAGTAGGACACAGTCACACCTCCAGCGTTGGCATAGAGGTCCTACACAAGGTTCCCATGAACAGGGCATTCAAACAGCAACTAAACAAGCAATACACATCCATATCCTGTGCAATACATTCAGTATATCATACAGCATATACAGCACTTGTATCCTGGTTGAGGGGTGGATCAAAGGAAAAACTGTGCGTACATAAGCCATGTAGCACAGGACACCAGACAGGTTTCATTGTTAGGATTAATTGCGTGAGAACAAGGCAAAAAATTAGTAAACACATTTCTATTGCATATAATATGTTGTATTGGACTATGCGCATATTTGCTGTATAAATAGTCTATCATTCACCACACCAGGATATAACTATTACATACAGCATATACAGTACATACAGCCTATACAAGGGAATGCACACAGTCAGACCAGCCGCTAGTGGTCCAGGCACAAACAGCTCAGCACACAGCCACTCACAGGCACAACCAATTTTTTTCTTTGTTGTAATATCGTGTCTGCTTCTGGTGTTATTGGCCCATTGGCACCCTCGGTGATGACACTAGCTCGGATGTTGGCGGCATTGGCAGCCGTGATGACCTTCTCCCCAGCAGCTGGTACCAGGATGTCACAGTCAGCTTCCAGCAGGTTCTCGGTAGTGTCCTAGGGGGTGGGTCATATGACATCACATGATGTCACACGAGGTCCATGATTTCACCCAATTCATACTAACCTCGGCTCCTGGGAAACCTGTGATGGTGTGGTTGGCCTAAGGAGAGAACAGAGAGTGGAGATGATCAGGTAAATGAACAGACTAAGAGGAAACGGATAACAATTACCAATTTATAGTCTTCTAATTCTTTGGGGTCAATGCCATCAGGATTGTAGATGCTTCCATCTTTTTCTAAAACACCTATCAGCTTACCACCAGCACGATGCAGGTACCTACAGCTGTGAAGACCAACGTTACCAAAACCTTGAACAATGAAGGACTTTCCGGGTATTCCAGGAGGCACGCCTATCTCAGAACAAACTTCAGCTGAAATATGAAACAAAAGCAATACCACAATGAACATTAGCACAAGGTCAACGGGGATACAGTCTATGAGGGGGACACAGTCTATGAGGGGGGACACAGTCTATGAGGGGGGACACAGTCTATGAGGGGGACACAGTCTATGAGGGGGGATGCAGTCTATGAGGGGACACAGTCTATGAGGGGGGATACAGTCTATGAGGGGGGGGGGACACAGTCTATGAGGGGGGACACAGTCTATGAGGGGGGACACAATCTATGAGGGGGACACAGTCTATGAGGGGGGACACAACCTATGAGGGGGACACAGTCTATGAGGGGGACACAGTCTATGAGGGGGGACACAGCCTATGAGGGGGACACAGTCTATGAGGGGGACACAGTCTATGAGGGGGGACACAGTCTATGAGGGGGACACAGTCTATGAGGGGGACACAGTCTATGAGGGGGACACAGTCTATGAGGGGGACACAGTCTATGAGGGGGGACACAGTCTATGAGGGGGGACACAGTCTATGAGGGGGACACAGCCTATGAGGGGGACACAGTCTATGAGGGGGACACAGTCTATGAGGGGGACACAATCTATGAGGGGGGACACAGTCTATGAGGGGGGACACAGTCTATGAGGGGGCACACAGTCCATGAAGGTGAGGTGAGCTCGTACCATCATTTAGAAAAGCTCTTGTGGCGTAGAACACACCCTGGGTGGGAGAACAAGAGGTGGGAGAGCAAGAGGTGGGAGAGCAGAAGACGCAGAATAAGTTTGAACTGAGCACAGAGCTAGCTCCAGCCAACTCACCCTGCCGGTAGCAGACACACGTCCATGGATCCCACCTGAAGGGATTGGCTTCCCAGTCACACACGCATATGCATTAATGTCACCATGACCTGCCATGGACCAATTACAGGACATTTTTAATACTACATCTTTGGATCTGCACACACACACACACACACACACACACACACATACACACCTACCAAAGGTCATAGAGTACGTGTCTGCGATCCAACTCATTTCCCTCTCTCCAGTGCCCATGTCTGGGGCTGGGACATCTATACCAGGTCCTACAAAGCCCTTTTTAGCCAGTTCAACAGTGAATCGTCTGGTTATCTTCTCCAGTTCATTTTCCTAGTGGAAGAACACACTACGTCTGGCACTTATCTACACATAGCCACATCCACGTGATCTAAAAGTTCTTGATTATGAGTGCATGTTATGTGCTCATGTATGAGTGTATATGTGTTTGTGTGTGTGTGTGTGTGTGTGCTGTGTTTGATTGACCCTAACCCCACCCCTGTCACTCACTGAGTACTTGATAGGGTCTATTCTCACTCCCCCCTTGGCCCCACCAAAGGGGACGTCCACGACAGCACACTTGTAGGTCATGAGACTGGCCAAGGCCTTCACCTCGTCCTCGTCGGCGTCCTCACTGAACCGAATCCCTAGTAGTGACAGAGGGAGTAGGCTGAGGGTGGTATACAGTAGTCATGGCAACCTACATACCTCCCTTGGACGGCACTCTGTGCTGTGAGTGCTGCGCCCGCCATCCAAAGATCATCTCGTACTTTCCACTGTCACGGCGCAGAGGGAAGGAGACACTCAGAACATTGTTGCAAGGCAGAATCAGTTCAAAGATACCCTACAGTCAATGGAAGGTCTGGTTGATGTACACGAGGTGAGGGAGGATGTACGTAGCTGTTTATGTACCAATTGTAATAGTATACGTACATGAACCACACACACACACACACACACACACACACACACAAACAAACAAACAAACAAACACAGACACACATGCATGCACGCACACACACACACACACACACACACACACACACACACACACACACACACACACACACACACAATAAGCTCGTAGTTCTATTCACCTCTAAATAAGTTTGTATTTCATTGCCTGTTTTACCAGCTTCCTTGACACGTTTGTCGATAATCAGTTTGGATGCCTTCTTAGCAAACTCTCCCACCATTTCATTGAAGTTAACATCAGAAGAGTCCACAGTGGTAGAATACCAACCATGATGGAGTGGTACCGGTAACCAGCGTCGGGACAATAGTCCACGTACGGGCAGTCCTCTCAGTCCAACTCGCAAGGACGACATCTCTACACTGTACACTGTTGGGATGGGAAACTACAGGTAAATAAGGAAGAAGGTACGTTCGGTACGTCCTCAAGTACGACCTACCAGATATCCGCTCTCCAGTGGTGTAGCTAAGGAGTGCCTCGACTGACCAATCGGCTGACTGCTGAATGACGACATCGACCGGGGAACATGGCTGCCGGCCCTACCGGGAAGCACGCTGGTCCAGCGAACGCGCAGACGATGACATCATCACGCTTCCATCTAGATCTTTGGATCACCCTTTGTCTAGTCAACTGGATATGCGACTTTGGACGACCCATCGCTGCACTGTTTCTTCCTTTGGACATATTTCCTTTGCGGTATCCTAGCGCGGGAGACTATCTCCATTTTGTATATAATGCTTTAGTGCCTTTCTGTCTGCTAAAGTTTATCGAAAGATCATCTTCTAAGAAAGCTTCCACTCTTCAGATTTTATGTGTAATATTATTTTCGATTGGATCTAGTATACATCTCGTTGGAGACTCCATAAACCACAGACTGATTCATCTTGGATATCAGAACCACCTCACTGTCGAGGGAAATCCCCTTATTCAGGTATGACTGCCCCCACCCCATACAGTGTGTGTGTACAGAACCACTATCTTCTCCATTTTTCATGTACATGACTACACCCATCCCTCCATCGCAGTCCAGATGTCCTATTGTAGTACATGGACAAACAGTTGCAATGGGGACTACACCCGGTATTACACACTATTTATTTGCATCTACTCTATCTTCTTTGTAGAATATCTCAAGTTGCTTATCGCTGCACAACAGCAATGGGAAACTAGTAGTGGAAGTATTTGAGCTCTTGTACTTTTATGATGAGTACCTCGGTCACAACATGTGGTACATTCCACTCTTCACAGCGTTTATCACTTTTTTCTTCTCGTCATTCACAAGTGGGGACCAGTCCACGCCCACTCCCCTCCCACTGGGTGGGTGCCTCTTGCTTCCTCTTGATGCTCTGTACTACGTGTACCTCGTTACTGAAGGCCAAATCATTGTTATCTTCGGTGTGATGTTGATGGTGATGATTGGTGGTGTTGTGGTCGGCCATTTTATTGGACAGCATCCTAATGTCAATGCTAGGTACCTACTATCCCTGTACATGACAACAGCTGTCTTAACAGGGGCGTGGTCGCTCTACTTCTGGAACCACACCCTTCTCCGCCAACGCTATCCTGGACCACTCTATGTTCCCGAACCATGGAGTGTGTACAGCCTATGGAAGTTGGGGCAGCTGTAGTGTGTGGGGGTGGGGCACCTGTAGTGTGTGGGGTGGGGCAGCTGCAGTGTGCACTGCTAAAGAGGACGTGTACTGGGAAGCAGTGTGTTGACCATATTTCGTGTTAATTTTTATATAATATTATGTTCTTATTACTAAGCATTATTTGGTGTGAAGTATCAGGAAGGAATCTTCGTCTCATTTAGTGCGTGCTAGCAGTGTTGACTGTAATAGTTTCAAAATGGGTTGGATAAGGAACCTATATGGTTATAAACACTATAGCTACAAAGGTGTGCATGTGTGCATGCATGGGTGGTTGCAAGCATGGGTGTGTGCATGTGTGGGTGTGTTGGATAGAATATCCCCATTGAACAGAAGAGCTTTCATTCGACTCAGGAATAAAGTCTGCCAGTTTCAGGAGCAGTCTTGTGTGTTGTTTTTCTGCCATTTCAATAACATTGTCAGTATAATACAATTTTAACACACAATGGGATATGACAATGAACAGTATCTTTGTTGCTGAAAACCAAAAGGTTCATCCCTAAGACACAATCTCATACATTCAACTAAAGCACACAATTATATATGCTAATGACCACTGCTATACCTGCAAGGCAGTGCATACAGGAGTCAACTGAAGAGCATACAGGAACATTGACATTTTGACAGAAAAGACCATACAAATCCATATGTCTACAGAGTACACACAGGAGAGCACACGGCATAGCAGCTATGGAATGACTAAAGAGGTGTTATTTGATGATATTTGGCTAATTGGGTAGCCTTCGAGTCAAAGTATCTTGAGGAGACTGTTATCTTCTGATCTGGGTCATAAAATGGGTTGAGGGAGGCTTTAGTGTACAACTCATACACATCCCCAAAGAAACTCTTTACTCCGTCCTCACTGGCTTTCAGGGAGTCATATAGTAATAGGAAACACATGTCTGTCACAAAATTAAGGAATTGACATCCGAGGTACAAGTGCACACAACGAAGAACCACAGCCAAAATGTGTTGTATTAACTCGTCATCCTTCAACATCCTGGTACAGTGCCAATAGGTGCCAAAGCTCCAATACTTTTTGCTATCAGCTGAAACTCCACACCTCCTACTTAAGCCTAAGCCTCCACAATTCCACACAGGGTCTCTTGGGGACCAGCCTGGGTTAGGGGTTCAAAATTGTGGGGTGCATGATAGCTGTGAAAAGTGTGGGCCAACCTAATGAACCTGAAATTAGCACACACACACACACACACACACACACACACACACGCAGAGAAATGGGATACGACTTGCTGTCACAAATCCTGCAACTGTTAAGTCATTAAAGCGATCAACCGTCTTCAAATATCTACAGTGGTATTAAAGGCCGGCTACCATAAGACTTGCACAATGGTACATTGAAATGTGTGTGTGTGTGTGTGTGTGTGTGTGTGTGTGTGTGTGTGTGTGTGTGTGTGTGTGTGTGTGTGTGTGTGTGTGTGTGTGTGTGTGTGTGTGTGTGTGTGTCACGGTGCGTAATGGCATGACACACAATTATAAGATAGTTCATAAACGTACAAGTTGTTCGTTTTCCATTTGGTTTCGTCCACTAGGTCCAGAGCAGCATGAGCAATAAATTGGTTCAAATGTTTCTTGTTGTCCTCCTGTTTCTCCTGACCTGGCTTGCTTAAATCCAGTTCGTACACAGGATTATCCTTGTGCCCGACGATGACAAAGTAGCACGTACTGCCTTTACCACCGCTCATTACTAACGCAAATTCCTACACGAATATTTTAGTTGGCATACAGGGACGCCATTTTATTTGTATGACGCTATACAAATAAAATGGCGATACATTTCAGTCATAATGGGATGTTTACACAAGCAATGTACCATACATTGTAGGACATGTGGGTGTACACTGTGCTATGTGAGGGGTGTGGTGTACACTGTGCTATGTGAGGGGTGTGGTGTACACTGTGCTATGTGAGGGGTGTGGTGTACACTGTGCTATGTGAGGGGTGTGGTGTACACTGTGCTATGTGAGGGGTGTGGTGTACACTGTGCTATGTGAGGGGTGTGGTGTACACTGTGCTATGTGAGGGGTGTGGTGTACACTGTGCTATGTGAGGGGTGTGGTGTACATTGTGCTATGTGAGGGGTGTGGTGTACACTGTGCTATGTGAGGGGTGTGGTGTACACTGTGCTATGTGAGGGGTGTGGTGTACACTGTGTTATGTGAGGGGTGTGTTATACGTCCGACTGAGCACAGTCCTCTCCTGTCCAGCTGCCAGCCACTACTTTACCCTTCGTGACTGAGGCCTCTCATACCAAAAATGACCCATCTGAAAGTTGTCCCAGGTCAAAATTTTGTAGCAATATTATTATTAATTTTAATCTATAGAGCAGAACATTGCTGCAATATTTTACCCAAGGGAATTCAATTGCCTTGGGTTTGAGACACAAACTTTGTCTTTTCTTTATGACCACTTGCCCCCATAGCACCAGACACAACTAAGTACACACAACCTCCCAATGGAGGTGTTTCAACCATATTGTGTAGATTTGGAAAGTGGTGCTATGCACTTACCCTGTGTCCACATCCAACACTTAACCCAACCATCAATAATTGTTAGTTTGTTACACTCTTACATGGAGAAATCACTTGTGTGATCTCAGAACAGAAAGGTAATAAAAAGCACAGACAAATCAAATTGTCCATTCCAATAAATCAATACAAATAAGGAGACCAGTTCTCTCCTCATAAACACCTTAGAAATCCGTGATGCAGCTAGGATTGGCAATTACATTTGAATATGACTCTGCATTGGAGGGCCTGATTGGACCCTTGTGCTCTGGAGGACACACAACTCCTGGTGATGTTTCCCCTGTGTCGTGCTCCACCTTGAGTGCACACTGGAATACACGGTCAACAATGACGATAATTGACATGCAGACAACTATGATGGCGACAAGAATTCCAACTGCTATACCAAGTAGCACTCCACTGCTGAAGACATCTTCAACTGATTCTGCATAGGAATGAGCAGAGCAAATACCATAACACCAAGCATACCACCAAACATAGCATCAAGCATGGAAACGGCTTAGGTACAGTTAATTGTGTATAATATCGTTCTATTCACACAACAATAATATTAGAGTGGATAGAACTAATGAAGTTGTAGGGTTGAGACCATCCCACAGATGAGCATTTGAAAGGATTGAACACACCCCTCACATAGCACAGTGTACACCACACCCCTCACATAGCACAGTGTACACCACACCCCTCACATAGCACAATGTACACCACACCCCTCACATAGCACAATGTACACCACACCCCTCACATAGCACAGTGTACACCACACCCCTCACATAGCACAGTGTACACCACACCCCTCACATAGCACAATGTACACCACACCCCTCACATAGCACAGTGTACACCACACCCCTCACATAGCACAATGTACACCACACCCCTCACATAGCACAGTGTACACCACACCCCTCACATAGCACAGTGTACACCACACCCCTCACATAGCACAGTGTACACCACACCCCTCACATAGCACAGTGTACACCACACCCCTCACATAGCACAGTGTACACCACACCCCTCACATAGCACAGTGTACACCCACATGTCCTACAATGTATGGTACATTGCTTGTGTAAACATCCCATTATGACTGAAATGTATCGCATTACAAAAGAAATACACAGAATGGGGGGTGAGCTGGTCAGAGGCATACATACACATGCACACACACACACACACACACACACACACACGCACACACACACACACACACACACACACACACACACACACACACACACACACACACACACACACACACACTTTGATCAGCTGTAGGTGGCGTGCTGTGAACTGCGATAGTAGTGGTAATAACCACAACGGTCGTCCTGTCCATGATAGAGCTACTGTAGCTCTCCACTTCGCTCAGATCGTCTTGTGTGGGAGTGGGTTCGGGAGAAGATTCGCTATCGAAGAAGACAGAGGAAGTGATCTGGACTGATTCGGGAGCATTGAAGGAGGCATCCCTCGTAGCGGTCGTGGTGAGGTCCTCGATGTCTCCAGTGTGGACGCTGCGGACGATCGGGGTAGGCTCTAGTAGTGAAGCGGACGATATGGCGATGGTGAAGTGGAGCGCTTGGAAGAGACACAGGCCAACCAACTTATCTCCTGCTCTTGGAGCGCGCATCGCTCTGTCCAGCACACACTAAGGTAATACGCCTTCTTCACTCGAAGCTGCTTTCGTCGCTCCGTTGACGTGTAGGATGGTCGCTGACCGCCCATCATTAATCGCTCGTCCGTTAAAGAATTTATTTCGAGAATTTCCAGTGTCCCCGAAATGTTGTCGTGGGCGATATTTCGGGGGACATTTTCTTCATCATGTGATCGGGAGATAATGCTGGTCATATGACTGACCTTTGTCTCGTGTATTCGTCTGCACTGCCTTCTCTGCTTCTGCTCCAAATCGAACTTGTTCTTTGCGCTAGATATCGAAAATGAAGATTCTTGTTGTTGCTTTGCTCGTGGCGTCCGCCTACAGCTCGTCCCTGACCGAATGGGAAGCCTGGAAGTCTCAGTTTGGGAAGAAGTATTTGAGCGAAATGGAAGAGCTAACTCGTATGAACACCTTCGTCTCCAACAAGGCGTACATCGACAGCCATAACAAGAACAAGGACAAATTTGGGTTCGACCTTGCTATGAACGAGTTTGGAGATCTGGTTAGCGCTTGGTTGTTACTGGTGTATGTGTACATGTAGGCCTATATGTATGGTGTATTGGTTACTGGTTTTGTGCTGTCTGTGATATGCACCACTCTGTGTGTCGTGTGTTGTGATTGTGTGGTTTATGTTCTGTGTGTTATTATTGTCCCCAATATGTGGCCCTTTTTATGACTCAATACACTATAACTGTGTACACCCCTCACCCCCCCCACCCCCCCACACACACGTGCACACACACACACACACACACACACACACACACACACACACACACACACACACACACAGACCAATGCAGAGTTTGTTCGGGTGATGAATGGCTACAAGGCCTCCACTGGGAGCAGGAGTGGATCCACATACATTCCTCCTCAAACACTCAAATCAGTCAAAGACCTCCCAACCAGTGTGGACTGGAGGACCAAAGGCTACGTAACCCCCATCAAGAACCAGGGACAGTGTGGTTCTTGTTGGGCATTCAGCACCACTGGATCACTGGAGGGACAACACTTTAGGAAAACTGGCACCTTGGTCTCCCTGAGGTGTGCCACTTGATTGTGTCTGTGTGCATCGACATGAGTCTACATGAGTCTACATGAGTCTACATGAGTCTACATGAGTGTACATGAGTCTGTGGGTGTCTGCATAGTATTATATCTGTGGGTACCTTTACTTTCTCTCTTGCAGTGAACAGCAGCTGGTGGACTGCTCTGGTAAGTACGGCAACCAGGGTTGTAATGGAGGACTAATGGACAATGCCTTCAAGTACATCAAGGAGAATGGTGGAGATGACACTGAGGCCTCCTATCCCTATGTTGCACATGTGAGTATCTGGGCTATTCTGTACTCTTGTTAAATCCTATCATCACCTCATTCTGGCCATCATGGACCATCTTACTGTCATCATAGCCAAGTGATATCCTTTTCCAACCATCCCATCACTAGGATGAAACTTGCCACTTCAATCCTAAAACTGTTGGTGCCAATGACACTGGTTATGTCGACATACCATCAAAAGATGAATCCAAACTCCAGACAGCAGTGGCCACTGTTGGCCCCATCTCCTGTGCAATGGACGCCTCTCACATCAGTTTCCAGGTAGGTACCTCCACAGACAACTTGTCTGTTCACACCATATGGAGTGTTCTTTAACACTTTGTGTTCACAACCAATCACATCCTGTAGTGTGTGTTCATAACCAATCACATCCTGTAGTGTGTGTCCATGACCAGTCACATCCTGTAGTGTGTGTCCATGACCAGTCACATCCTGTAGTGTGTGTTCATGACCAGTCACATCCTGTAGTGTGTGTTCATGACCAGTCACATCCTGTAGTGTGTGTCCATGACCAGTCACATCCTGTAGTGTGTGTTCATAACCTATCCCATTGTGAACATATGTTCCCCCATGTAGTTCTACCACTCTGGTGTCTACTGGTCATTGTTTTGCTCACAAACAAAACTCGATCACGGAGTGCTGGCTGTGGGCTATGGGGTGGAGGGCAGTAAGGATTTCTGGATTATGAAGAACAGGTGGGTGTGGTCTTGTATGGATTGGGTGTGGTCTTGTACGGATTGGGTGTGGTGTTGTATATTCCATTAGAATCCATTCAGTTGTGTTAATTGTCAACTTCATTTCTCTTGATGCAGTTGGGGGACCTCTTGGGGAATGGAGGGATACTTCAACTTGAGAAGAGGCAAGAATGAATGTGGAGTCGCCACTGCTTCCAGCTACCCTACTGTGTAGAACGCTAAGATCCTTTAGTTCGTAGAGTGACTTGAATGGAATGCGACCATATCTAATTAATGCATTCGTATATTGTAGTATTGTAGTTATAATATCTCGCGTGTCTGGCGTAACCCAGTGCCATATTAGGAAAATTTGGAGCGAAATGAGAAGTTTTGGCGGGAACTGGACCTAACCTCACTGCTCGTAGGACCTCCTTCACCCTCAGACGTGTCTCCACTTTTCGTACTCAAAACAGTTCTTAGCAAAAAGAAACGGAAATGTTCGAAGCAAAGCTACTTCAAGGAAGTTTATTGAAGAAAATATTGGATGCGATGAAAGATGTCGTGAAATCCGCCAACTGGAATTGTACTAGCGACGGAATAGCTCTTCAGGTAGCGCACTCTAGTTCTTGTCATCGTTCGCTATGGTATAGAACGACTTTGTGGGATTGTTTGTTCGTACTTAACATGTTTTCTTGTTTCACACGGGAGGTATGATTACTATAATAGTTAATGTGGAACTCCAACCCTAACCCTAACCCTAAGGTGGACTCTGGTGGTCGAATAGTTGGTGTCCTTTGATAGATGTACTTTCCTGTGCTTTGGAAAGTCACGGGATTGAACTAACTCGAACGAACACACACCTCCATCGCTACACTCTACCTTCCATCGATAAAACTCCAATGTACTCTACCTTTGTTCTTTGATTTTAATAATAAAGTGTTTCTCCCACTTCCTCACTACACACTCCCTCCATCTTCACACAATCCCTCCATCTCCACACAATCCCTCCATCTCCACACAATCCATCCATCTCCACACAATCCCTCCATCTTCACACAATCCCTCCATCTTCACACAATCCCTCCATCTCCACACAATCCCTCCATCTTCACACAATCCCTCCATCACTGTTCCATCATTGTTCTTATTATATTTGTTCAATCTCTTCTCCAGGCCATGGATGACGGCCGTGTTGCTCTGGTCAGTTTGAAACTGAATTCTGATCTCTTTGACCAGTTCAGATGTGATCGTAACATGGTGCTTGGGACCAGCATTGACAAGTACGTCCTGATGTCCCCACTGATAGCTATTTGATCCAGACACTGACCTATCCCCCCACTAATAGCTATTTGATCCAGACACTGAGTGCACATATCTTTTCTGTGAAAGTTGTTTATTGGTCGTAAAATGATTACTGACACGATGAATGTTGTTTTCTTGGTGAAGATAGTGTGTGCAGTAAACATGTGTCTCTTGTCTTGGCATATGCAGTTTGACCAAATTGTTGAGATGTTGTGGGAACGATGACTCTGTTACTTTACGAGCAGAAGACCAAGGAGATTTGCTGACACTTATCTTTGAAAGTCCAAGTAAGTGGACCTGACACACGCATAAACCACACATCACACTCAACACACACATAAACCACACACCACACTCAACACACACATAAACCACACATCACACTCAACTCACTCAACACACACATAAACCACACATCACACTCAACTCACTCAACACACACATAAACCACACATCACACTCAACTCACTCAACACACACATAAACCACACATCACACTCAACTCACTCAACACACACATAAACCACACACCACACTCAACACACATAAACTATGTACCACACTCTGCGTGTTTGTTCTGTGCTGTAGATGGTGACCGAGTGTCTCAATATGAACTGAGACTGATGGATGTTGATGATGAGCAGTTGGGCATTCCTGTAAGAATAGTGCTAGTATTATATATAATGGGCGAGAACATGCACACACACACACACACACACACACACACACACACACACACACACACACACACACACACACACACACACACACACACACACACACACACACACACACACACACACAAACACACGCACACACACACACACACACACACACAAACACACGCACACACACACACACACACACAAACACACGCACACACACACACACACACACACACACACAGTGAGAGAAAGTATGTGTGGGCATGTGGTGTTC
>OZ026565.1:4821052-4862796 GCA_964020155.1 Chondrilla cf. caribensis | reverse complement strand
TAAAGATGGTGTCACCTTGAGTGGAAGTGGGGACCTCGGGAGTGGGAAGGTCACACTGAAGCAAACTACCTCTATTGACAAAGAAGATGATTCGGTGAGTGGACAGAACCATGGATGATGCCATGTGGGTGTGTCATGGGTGTGTCCCGAGTTAGTGACTGTGACATGGTGCCTTTCTCTACAGTGTATTTGGCCTCTTCACAGGTGAGCATTGAACTGAATGAGCCAATAACGTTGACATTCGCTGGACGATATTTGAACTATTTCAGTAAAGCTACATCTGTGGCTAATTCTTGTAGAATATGTCTCAAGGCAGAAACACCTCTTGGTAACTATCTGTGTGTGTACACGTGTGTGCAGGTCTGTCTGTACACGTGTGTGCAGGTCTGTCTGTACATGTGTTTGCAGGTCTGTCGTACATGTGTTTGGTTGTGAACTACACTGATGATTGTAATACAACACAATACATATCTCAGCTTCCTCAAGAATTATCAGTGTAGTTGATGACTAAACACATGTACAGACAGACAAACACGTGCAATGGACAGACAAACACATGTACAGACAGACACTCAAATGCATGTACAGACAGACACACAGACGCATGTACAGACAGACATGCAGACGCATGTACAGACAGACATGCAGACACATGTACTTGTAATAAGAATTGTCAGTGATGTAGCATAGCCAGACAAACTTCTTTGATGGCAGACTACACTTATTATTTATTATTCCTTTGGACAAGTTGTTAATAGATTGCATCATTTTGTTTATTTGTGTCCCAGTGCTGGAGTATCCCATTTCGGATGACATGGGATGGCTGAAGTACTACTTGGCTCCAAAGATCGACGACAACAATGAGATGCAGAGCCAAGACGATGACTGAAGGGACACTGGTAGCTGTGAACTCAATTCTCTTAGCAGTGATCACTAAGATACACTAAGCATTATTGTTATGTGATTATCCAGTTAAGATTATTAACTGATGGTCATGTGCCTTTGAAATTATAGAATGTTACGTTATTTTATGTATAGTTTAATAATGTTACAATAATAAATAATTTTGAGAAGGATTGAATAACAAAACTAATCAAAATACTGTCTTGTCTGATATATATTAATTTTGACATCACAAAATACTCTAAAAAGTGATTTCCCTCTAATCCAGTTTGAGGTGGATCTTGGCAGCATCTAACGTGTTCAGCAACAATCCTGCCACGGTCAGCAGCCCAACTCCTCCCGGGACTGGTGTGATTGCCTTGGCAACTTGAGACACACCCTCAAAATCCACGTCTCCAACAAGCTTTGTTTTTCCACTTGGCACTACGTTGAACAAACCCTTCAATGCACTAATTGGCATGACACCCCACCACACTCACTGGTTATTCTGTTGATGCCGACGTCCACTACCACAGCACCGGGCTTCACCATTTCCTTAGTTATCAGAGCGGGCTTACCAGCACAGACCACCAAAATGTCTGCCATACTCACACACTGCTTCAGCATGTCAGCTGGTGTGTCTTTGTGGGTAATAGTTACAGTTGAGTTGAATCCACCTGGTGGGGGGGGGGGGAGGGGGGCAGAAACTACATGCATTACAACACATTTTATATAGTGTGCACACAGCTAGACATCATGATACCTTCAGAAAATATTTTCCCGATTGGTCCTCCAACGTGACGTGATGCACCCACTACACACACATGCTTAGCAAGTGTTTCAAAGCCACACATCTAATAAAGGAATCCATTAATTCATAGGGCGTACACACACACACACATACACACACACACATGCACAACACACACATGCACAACACACACACACACACACACACACACACACACACACACACACACACACACACACACACACACCTTCACCATATCCCTCACACCCCTGGCTGTAGCTGGTACATGTCCGGTAGAGTTTGCATAAAGCTTCCCAAGGTTAGTGACACTGAACCCGTCCACATCTTTACTAGGAATAACACTATCACAGACAAGGTCTGTAGGGAGGTGGTCAGGGAGAGGTAGTTGGACCAGCACACCGTCCACAGACTGGTCCTTGTTCAAGTCATCCACAATCTTCAACAGCTCACTCTGTATCCAAAAAACAAGCATCGTCCATATTGGGTTGTGGAAACTCAAACCCTGGATTGCACACACACACACACACACACACACACACACACACACACACACACACACACACACACACACAGACACACACACACACACACACACACACACACACACACTTCAGAAACACTGCTGGGTAGATTAATTGTCTTGTCAGCTATTCCAACTTCTCTAGCAGCTTTTCCTTTGCTGTTGACATAAGCTTTGGAAGCAGGATTATCCCCCACTAGGACGACTGTCAATCCCGGGACACGCCCACATTTATTCTTCATCTCCTGGACTTCTTCAGCGATAGACGCCCTAATGTGTTTGGCTATACCGGCACCGTCAATAATGGAAGCCGTACCATTGTTTGAAGGCTTGATAAAGGGACTTTCCCCTTGAGACAACCTTCTACATGTAACTCTAGTGAGACAGAGAGTGAAATATAGGGTGATCCCCCCACCACCAGTGACCACTCCCACACTCATGGTGGTATAGGGTGATCCCCCCACCAGTGACCACTCCCACACTCATGGTGGTATAGGGTGATCCCTCCACCAGTGACCACTCCCCCAGCATACATGCACACACACACATGCATGTGTATTTGCGACAAGGACCATCAGATGCTCTTCCGCCGTTTAACCACAGCATCACGATTAGTCCTGTAGGCTTCAAGACGTACACAGATCCGTGTGGTGCACAACTCAGCACTCCTCACCTCAAGGGAGAACGGAGAACTGCTCCAAAAGACATTGTCGTCGTGGTCAGTGGCGTGTTATAGCCTCGCGGAACGGGAATATCACGATAGTTTCCGCAAATGAGCAATCAAGTCTAGTCTAGCCAGCCGGACATAAACTAGGCCCACCCACCGTACTGTTAGTTTTAAAATGGCCGACACCACGAGCGAGCTTCGAGAAAGGAATGTACAGAAGGTTGGTGGAAGCGCTGGATAAAGATTTACTTCAACATGCATTAGGTGTCTATTTTATCCTTTGTTGTCTCAGGATGAACCGGTAGTGACTGCAGCCGATGATGGCGAGGACGTATCCAAAAAGGATAGCATCCCTAGGGTCGGAGAGGAACAGGAAGCGAAGAAGTCTAATGATCCAGGTCCTGGGATAGTGGAGACATTGCTTCCGTTCGTCAGCAAGCTGGACCCCAAGTTAGTTGGTAATAGTTAGCTTGAGATCTGGCGTCCTCCGCATAGACCAAGGCGTGGGGGCTATCCCAACTCTGAGCTTACTTGACAGTTGAAATGCAATTGTCTCCGAACATGTTAAAAATAGTCTTCGAGTTGTCGAAAACAGTGAGAATGGCTCAACCAACCATGTTACCCCTGGAAAGAGTGGACATGCATCGCAACATATAACTTGGGAGTTTGTATATAACTGTTCACACACACACACACACACACACACACACACACACACACACACACACACACACACACTTTGCTAGTAGAGATAACAGATCTAATTGATGACTACTACTGTTCAGATGGAAGAATTGGTGGATCCGAGGAGTGTTTGGAGTCTCAATGATCGTTGGTTTTGTGATGATACTCTACATGGGGAAGCCAGCTTTAGTTGTGTTTGTGAGTGCAGTGTGTGGTGTGTGTGAGAGGGAGGGGGAGAGGGGGTAGTGTGTATCTACTGTACTTCTGCTCACATACTACGCAAGCTTTGCTGATGGCACAGGTTTTGGCTTTGGAAGTGAAGTCGTTTGATGAGATATTGACCATTGGACACAAGAAGTACAGGGAGTACTATGGGTTGCCATGGTACCGGGTCCTCAACTGGTGAGTATTATACGTAGGTTGCCATGGTATTGTGCCCTCCACTAATGATTATTGTTGGTTACCATGGCGTTGAGTCCAGACGTTGAAGTCATATCTGTATGGTGACCCTTGTGTCTGGCTGCCATAGACCACCTACTCCTGCCCCTCAGGCTGTTCTATGTCACCGCCAACTACTTCTTCATGGGAGAGAACCTGGCTGCCTACTACCCGGACCTCATTGCCAGCTCTGTGAGTTCTCTGGAGAGTTGGGGGCAGTGTGTGGTGTGAGTTCTCTGGAGAGTTGGGGGCAGTGTGTGGTGTGAGTTCTCTGGAGAGTTGGGGGCAGTGTGTGGTGTGAGTTCTCTGGAGAGTTGGGGGCAGTGTGTGGTGTGAGTTCTCTGGAGAGTTGGGGGCAGTGTGTGGTGTGAGTTCTCTGGAGAGTTGGGGGCAGTGTGTGGTGTACCACTCCTCAGTGAATCATGCCGTCTTGAATGATGGGATGTCCCTTTCTACAGAGAATTCTCATCTTTCTGTTCCGATACCACCGATTCATCTCATTGATGCTGTACATAACCGGTTTTGTCCTGTTTGTACTGACACTTAAGAAAGGTCTTTACAGAGTTCAATTTTCTCTTGTAAGTTGTAGTGTACATATGTACGTACATGTCATACTGTACATGTCGTACTGTACATGTGACGTATCCCCACCCTCTTGTGGTGAACGTTTGTACCTGTTATAACTACACAGTGACCCTCCCCCCCCCCCCACAGTTTGCATGGACCCACATCACCCTGCTACTGGTCTCAACTCAAATTTGTCTGATAATACAGAACATCTTTGAGGGACTTTATTGGTTTGTTCTTCCCGTTTCCATGGTGATTTGCAATGATGTGATGGCGTATTTCTTTGGTAAGTGATGAAATCATATCCCAACTTGGTTACTGTCTAGTCGTCTCCCAACTTGGTTACTGTCTAGTCGTCTCCCAACTTGGTTACTGTCTAGTCGTCTCCCAACTTGGTTACTGTCTAGTTGTCTCCCAACTTGGTTACTGTCTAGTCGTCTCCCAACTTGGTTACTGTCTAGTTGTCTCCCAACTTGGTTACTGTCTAGTCATCTCCCAACGTGGTTACTGTCTAGTCATCTCCCAACTTGGTTACTGTCTAGTCGTCTCCCAACTTGGTTACTGTCTAGTCATCTCCCAACTTGGTTACTGTCTAGTCGTCTCCCAACTTGGTTACTGTCTAGTCGTCTCCCAACGTGGTTACTGTCTAGTCATCTCCCAACTTGGTTACTGTCTAGTCGTCTCCCAACTTGGTTACTGTCTAGTCGTCTCCCAACTTGGTTACTGTCTAGTCGTCTCCCAACTTGGTTACTGTCTAGTCGTCTCCCAACCCGTTATATGATTTACAGTTGTGATATGACATGCATTCTTGTATACAGCAGGATAAAATGCTTTCTCCTTCTACTTCATTCAGGTTTCTTCTTCGGGAGAACACGTCTCATCAAGGTCTGTTCCACTGACAGTGACCCCTGACCCCTTGTGCACCATTGGGGATAGTGCAGCAACTTCTCTCCATTCTGTGTCTTTGTGTGTAAATGATGTGTGTGCAAGTTTGTACATGTACCCCATATCACATGGGCACATGTAGTGTTCCTTGGGTTAGGGTTGGGTCACATGTAGTGTTCCTTGGGTTAGGGTTGGGTCACATGTAGTGTTCCTTGGGTTAGGGTTGGGTCACATGTAGTGTTCCTTGGGTTAGGGTTGGGTCACATGTAGTGTTCCTTGGGTTAGAGTTGGGTCATGTGGTATTTCTTGGGTTAGGGTTGGGTCACGTGTAGTGTTTCTTTGTGCAGTGGATTGTGAATACCACTTTGCACACAGTCACATGATGTCACATGACACTCCACTCTTCACAGCTCTCACCGAAGAAGACCTGGGAAGGCTTCATTGGAGCTCTGTTCTCCACTGTCATCTTTGGAGTTTTTGTGAGTTCAAACATACATCATCACCAGGACTAGCACCACTGTCCTCCCTGCACTCTGTGTAGGACCGTCCTCCCCGCACACTGTGTAGGACCGTCCTCCCCGCACACTGTGTAGGACCGTCCTCCCTGCACCCTGTGTAGGAACGCCCTCCCTGCACCCTGTGTAGGACCGTCCTCCTTGCACACTGTGTAGGACCGTCCTCCTTGCACACTGTGTAGGAACGTCCTCCCTGCACTCTGTGTAGGAACGTCCTCCCTGCACACTGTGTTGATAAGTTGTGTGCTGTCTTATGTCTCCAACAGATGTCTTGGTTTCTGACTCAATTTGATCTGTTCATTTGTGTAAGTTAACTCCAAACATCAAACTAGTAGCAATCCCTTATTTGGTGTCTTGTGCTCCACCCACTACCTTGACTCCGCCCACAGGATGACCGGCATTCAAGCTGTGAGTACAACCCTTTATTGCAGTCGACTCCATATTCCTTCACCATATTTGGAAGGTCACTTGATATTTGGATATATCCCATAATGGTCCACTCGTTGGTGTTAGCAACATTCGCGTCCATCATTGCTCCCTTTGGTGGCTTCTTTGCTAGTGGTTTCAAGAGAGCATTTGGAATCAAGGTATTGTGGGATCATCGCACACCATCTGGTATTGTGTGCTATGTGTATGCATTTGTGCAGTGATTAGAGCTGTTGTGCAATATGTGTATAAAGTTGTGCAACATTTCTCTCTTAGGATTTCTCTGATGTCATTCCTGGTCATGGCGGTATCCTGGATCGATTTGACTGTCAACTGTTAATGGCTACTTTCTCTAATGTGTATTTTAATACATTCTGTAGGTCAGTGTGTGTGTGTGTGTGTGTGTGTGTGTGTGTGTGTGTGTGTGTGTGTGTGTGTGTGTGTGTGTGTGTGTTTGTGTGTGTGTGTGTGCGTGTGTGTGTGTGTGTGTGTGTGTGTGTGTGTGTGTACGTGTGTGTGTGTGTGTGTGTGTGTGTGTGTACGTGTGTGTGTGTGTGCGTGTGTGTGCGTGTGTGTACATGCCATATTCCATCTACTGTGTACATGCCATATTCATATACCATGTTGTACATATTACTGTGTACATATTACTGTGTACATATTACTGCGTACATATTACTGTGTACATATTACTGTGTACATATTACTGCGTACATATTACTGTGTACATATTACTGTGTACATATTACTGTGTACATATTACTGCGTACATATTACTGCGTACATATTACTGCGTACATATTACTGCGTACATATTACTGCGTACATATTACTGTGTACATATTACTGTGTACATATTACTGCGTACATATTACTGTGTACATATTACTGTGTACATATTACTGTGTACATGTTACTGTGTACATGTTACTGTGTACATATTACTGTGTACATATTACTGTGTACCTGTTACTGTGTACCTGTTACTGTGTACATGTTACTGTGTACATATTACTGTGTACATATTACTGTGTACCTGTTACTGTGTACCTGTTACTGTGTACCTGTTACTATGTACAGGGTTATCTGCTGTAGTTTGTTTGACCCACAGGGGTCCAACTGCTAATCAGGTGTGGCATTCTGTGTTGCTATTGACAACAGAGGATCAACTTGATCTATTTGCTCGACTGAATGACAGTCTCTCACAGCGAGACTTGTTGTAGAGTTCCTGGACCAGGAGATGCCGGTCTGAAGAACAGTGCACACACACCTCCCCATCAACACACACACACCACCCTTCCCACTGTACACACACACACACCACCCTTCCTTCATAATACAGCACATAACTTGTGGAATAGCATCGATCATTATTTTCTCATCTTTCTTATTTTCAACTTGTATAGCTAATCAAATAGATTTTAATCAGGTCATAACTGCTACTCACAATTGCTGATCAATAAACTTCTTTTGTTTGCTAGTCAACATGTCTGCCCACCCAGCATACTAGTGTTCGTAACTTGGCATATTCGTATTGTCAGCACTGACCAATCAACACTGCACACAGCTAACACAGCTGATGTGTGAATATCATTATGTACAAAATTGATATAATTAATACCATTTGAAGTAGACTAAATTGCAACCTGATATTAGTTAATACATACAAAATTGTTAAAGGATTGAGAATACAAACACTAGTTCCGCAGGTAGCCCTTCCGTCTCAGAAGGGGAGATCCCCTGTAGCTACTGCTCGAAGAGGGAGTGGGGGAAGGTGGACCTCGGTAACCTAGGAGATGGAGAATTACCATGACAACAATGGTCAACAGTCAAGTTAACTTCAACATACGTTGCCAAGTGTCGGCATTGGCTGTTGCCAGCGTTAGTGTTGAGGGAGAGGGCATCAGGACACTCGGCAGGGGAGCGTTCAACTGAGATATGTCAACATCAGATGTCAGTGATACGTGATAAATTCGATAACGCGAGATCTGAATGGAATAACAGTAATAGTACACAACACAAGTCACACCTCCCACAACCCTAACCACGCCCACAGCACATACCTCGTACTGTAAATACTCGTACTTATCAAACCAATCCTAGCAAAGGAGAGACAACGCATGAAGCACAACATCACCTGTGCACCACAGACCTACTCACGGCTGTCCGTCCACTGGTCCCCTTCCCAGAAGGCTTGATCTGTCTGTGTTCATCTAGCTCTTTCTCTAATGTATCAATCTGGATGGCAACAAAGAGATCACCATGGCAACATACCTACTCACCCACTAATAGACCACTCCCCCTGTCCACTTACCATATTCAAATGACTTTGACACTGTTCCTTCTGAGAGGGAGCAAAATTAACAACACTGAACCACCTGTCTACACACACACACACACACACACACACACACACACACACACCGTAGTAATGGTAGCTGGTCGCATTGGGAACATTGGCCTGATAAACTTGTTAGTAGAGCCTGAGCCAACAGCAGCTGCTAGTGGTGGGCAGGAGTAGGTAGCTGCAGAGCGGTTTATCGCCAACATCCACTGCTGAACCTCCAACATGTTGCTGGGAGAAGCAACGACGGGGTAACTGTACTGGCTCACCCACTGACCTGACTACCCCCTCACCTAAATACCCCCTCCCCCTCACCTAACTACCCTCACCCCCCTCACCTAGCCTGGAGTAGGAAGACATGCCAATCCGCTGTGGTCACTCGCAGTACAGCTGACTTCTTGCTGTAGTCGTAAGCCCTGGTTGCCAGACAGTTCATGATGGGTAGGGCATTCCTAGTGTCCTCCAGCCGCAGCTCTGTATGAGGCTGTGAATGGTAGGGGGAGGAGTCTTACGTGGGTGGAGTCAACTAGTAAAAGGGTGTGGCTTACTTCACTGAAGTACAGGAGGAATCCCTTTAAGTACGCGTGATATCCCTTCCAACCTCTGTGTCCCCGGGGGACTGTAATGGGGAGAAACACACACTGAGGTCTGGGTGGGGGAGTGGCACTACTGGGGGGACACTACTGGGGGACACTACTGGGGAACCTACTGTGGGGGACACTACTAGGGGACACTACTAGGGGACACTACTAGGGGAACCTACTGGGGGACACTACTGGGGGACACTACTGGGAACCTACTGTGGGGGAAACTACTAGGGGACACTACTAGGGGACACTACTAGGGAACACTACTGGGGGACACTACTGGGGGACACTACTGGGGGACACTACTGGGGGACACTACTGGGGGACACTACTGGGGAACCTACTGTGGGGGACACTACTGGGGGACACTACTGGGGGACACTACTGGGGGACACTACTGGGGGACACTACTGGGGAACCTACTGGGGGACACTACTGGGAACCTACTGGGGGACACTACTGGGAACCTACTGTGGGGGACACTACTGGGGGACACTACTGGGGACACTACTGGGGGACACTACTTGGGGACACTACTGGGGGACACTACTGGGAACCTACTGTGGGGGACACTACTGGGGGACACTAGTGTTATTATAGTAGCGTTACAGTACCTTTCTTGTGAGGACCTTCCATGACATTCTTCCTCATAACCTGCCCTTCCTTGAACACTGGGGCATCACCAGGGAGATCCACCTGGGGGTAGAGTAGAGGCTGACATTATCACATGTACGTATACAGGGCAGTAACATGCCACACCCACACCACACCCACCTCCACAAATGACCCCGGTATGGTGACCTTGTACACATGTACTGAACCAGGTGGTGACTGCTGGGATGTGTCCGATTGGGGGGAGCTCCCTCGCTCCGAGGAATCATCACTTTCACTGAAAGGGAAGAAAGCAAGCTGAAAATAGAACAGAGAATCAACAATCCTCAAGTTAATCTACATCAACACCAGTCACCATCACCCCACCAGTCACCATCACCCCACCAGTCACCATCAGCACTAGGATTCACCTGGTAGTGGTGTACCGGATCGGGTTGCGCTTTATGCTATCGTAGAGAGTCTGCAATGATGGCAACCCAGCGGTCACACAACAACTCGCACACACGAAGAATGATGAACTGAACCTTCAAATACTTCTGGAATTCTTTCTTATTTTGAGGGAACTCCACTTCCAATTGCATCATGTTTGACACAAACTCTGATGAAGTCATTTTAGTATCTGCATGCTGGTGGGAGGGGCAGGAAGGGGCGTGGTCGATAAAGTACAGGAAGGTGTAGCCCAAATAAGGTGTGGTCCACCCACCTCTTTGTGGAGGTCAGAGTTCAGCAATAACATGGCGGACACAATGGCATGGATAGTGTCCTTTGAAGGGAAAGTCCCTGGATTCTCGTTGTGGTAATGTTGGGAAAAATGAGACATTATTCGATCAATTTCTTGGGATTCTCCCATCAAAGGAAAGCTGGACAAGAACATCCTGGGCAGAGAGAGACGCAAGGTTGACTGAGAAACTACAACCACTACTATCTCCATCTATGTCTAACGAGCACACCCACATCTCGACTCCACCCGCCCACATGTATCTATCTTGTACCCGCCCACCTCGAACTCACCGCAAAGCAACATCCAATGATAGTCTTTTGAAGTCAAAGTGTTCGACGTAGCCTTTAGCTACTATAGTACCAAAGTTGGACCTAAGCAAGGAGAAGGAGTCAGAAGACAGTTCAGTTCTGACAGGACTTGTTTGGTGGTTGACTCCTAACACTAGCAGAGTGTGAATGGACACGTGGTGACATCACACCACATCAGTCAGTCTGCTAGCTGAGCCAGCACTTTAGGATGGTTCACATAATAATATACATATGTACGTATGTACGTATGTACGTATATGGGAGTTGTAATTACATCATTAGACACTTGGCATGCCTCACACAACACACATGCCACCACACCCACACCCACACCCCCACACCCAGTGTACATACCGCAGACTGAGCTGCTTGGACACAGCCTCTTTTTTGAATCCCTCCAACTTAAAGAGTTTCCTTGCCAAATCTGCAGCAGCTGTTGATTCATCCAATACAGTACCACTGGACAAACTGCGCTGCTTCTGCGACTGATATACAAGAGATATACAAGAGATATACAATAGATATACAAGAGATATACAAGAGATATACAAGAGATATACAAGAGATATACAATAGATATACAAGAGATATACAAGAGATATACAAGAGATATACAATAGATATACAAGAGATATACAAGAGATATACAAGAGATATGCAAGAGATGTGCAATAAATGTACACTTGACTATACTAGTGAGCAGCCCCCAATCTCAGGTGCTGGCTCAACTAACCAGTGGGTGTTCGTGGAGGTTATCTACTGCTATAAAATCCAGGTCATGCCCCTTTTGATGAGTAGGGTTGTCCTCTTCGCCATCTTCTGAGATGTCACCAAGCCTGTCCTCTTGCTGTGTGCACATGGATTAGTATACATCATACAGTTAGTGAATAGTACAAATAAACCGTTAGACTAGCACACACTCACCTTATCAACAGTCAGCGACAGGAAGATCCCGCTGGCACTGATAACGGACTCCTTGCGGTCCTCGCTCTCCACTGGGATGAGGGAGTGTATACACCATGTAATGGATACAATGGAAAGGTAACCATGGAAACTGGACAACTCACCAGGTGTCTGCAACTGGTCGGGTAACAGTTTTGAGGTTTCACTGGTGGGTGTGGCTTGCTCCAGTGAGGGAGTGTCCCTTTGACATTGTGTAATATGTCCATCTACCACAGGGAACACCCCACCGTCCTCTATTAAGGGAGTTTCCCCATCACCAGCTGGGGGAGTTCCCCTCTCTTGTCCTGGAATGGGTGTAGCACTGTCAGACCGTAGGGTGGAGTCAGACCCACTGCGGACCCGCCCACACTCAGTGGAGTCTCTGCTATGGGTTGTAGTGGTGGTGACGGTGGACGTCTGCCCCTCACTCTGGGGGAGGTGCTTGTCAGGTTTATCTGTTTTAGTGTTGCTATGGTTATTATGCTCCCCACCATGCCTATGAGGACAACCATTGGGAGCAATGTTCCAACGAGGAGGGTTTCCCCCTGGGAAAAGGGCGCAGTCATAATACTAGTCACACCACATGAACACAGCACAAAGGGCTACATACATACCACTTTTCTCTGTAGAGGGAGGATCACTACAACTCCCATTGTGTACTTGGAATCTGAGAACGTCCGAAGATTCCAGGGAAAGCCTTCTTTTAAGGGCTTCCTTGGTGTTCTGGTCACCATGGGAACCCACGATGGTGATGGCGGCGTAATACTGGACACTAGTGAAGGAATTACTCTTCTGAAGTGTTTTATTTGAAGATGCTCTCCCCTCCTTGACTTCTTGGTCTGCCTTCCTTTGAGTTGTGTCTTTCAACAGTGGAGAGTCTGACTTACCTACAGCAGGATGGGAGAGCACTGTGAGTGTGTGTGTGTGTGTGTGTGTGTGTGTGTGTATGTACGTATGTACATGTGTGTACGTGTGTGTGTGTGTGCATGCGTATCTGTGCTAAACTGCAAGGTACGCTCGAATGCATTAGATAAAGTCATTGAAAATAAATGTACACATTGAGGTTTGCACACTATCTTCAACTTCAAATGCACACATGCATGGAACAGAACACGCCCACCCGGGGTGCCAAACACCAGTGGGTTGATGTGTGCACGTAGCAAGGTCTCCAATATTCACATGTCCAGTACCTGAACTACGTACATCAGGTGCTGGAGGTATGTACGTACATGAATTGTATGTAATTGGGTGTTTCAATGTGTACTTCATTTCATTTGTCTCTCCATATCAGTGCTCCACTAGGTCATGGTCCTGCTACTTGTACACACTCCACTAGGTCATGGTCCTGCTACTTGTACACACTCCACTAGGTCATGGTCCTGCTACTTGTACACACTGCACTAGGTCATGGTCCTGCTACTTGTACACACTGCACTAGGTCATGGTCCTGCTACTTGTACACACTCCACTAGGTCATGGTCCTGCTACTTGTACACACTCCACTAGGTCTGATCCTGCTACTTGTACACACTGCACTAGGTCATGGTCCTGCTACTTGTACACACCCCACTAGGTCTGATCCTGCTACTTGTACACACTGCACTAGGTCATGGTCCTGCTACTTGTACACACCCCACTAGGTCTGATCCTGCTACTTGTACACACTGCACTAGGTCATGGTCCTGCTACTTGTACACACCCCACTAGGTCTGATCCTGCTACTTGTACACACTCCAATGATGATATCACCACATGTACACATGTACACATGTACGTACGTACCTCGTTCAAACCCCGCTCTAGACACTATCTCCAAGGACTGCTCAGACCCAGTGCTAGGGGAGCTCTCTGCTGACACTCTCTTCTTCTTGGCTTTGAGAGCTTTTCTTTCCTTCTTCCTTAAATACTCCAAAGTCTTCTCTTTAACAGCATCATCTGATGAACATGCAACAACACACACAGCCATCACCGACTGCACACATAACCATCACTAACAACACACACAGCCATCACTGATTGTACAAAACAACTTACTTTCTACCAATTTAAATCTGGATGATTTTGGAGCCGATCGAATGATTTGAACAACTATTAACAGAAAGAGCACAATTTAACACCATCACATGATGTCCACATGATGTCCACATGATGTTCGCATGATGTCCACATGATGTCCACATGATGTTCGCATGATGTCCAGGTGTTTGAACAGCGAGCCACCCCACCCACCTTCATCTGGCTTCTTATAATCCAGATTTACTCCGTTTATTTCTTTAATAACATCTCCAACCTGCATCTGTAGTGTGAATTGCATGTGACAACCATGTGACTATTAAGAGCTGTGACCACACCCACCTTCCTGCACAAATCAGCCGGTCCACCTGGTGTGACCTCACAAACGGCCGGTGGAAGCTTGGTCCCGGCTCCCCCAAAGACAGAGAACCCAAAGGTATCATCCCTCCTCTCCAGCCTCACCTCCTTCTCCATAGCAAGCCCTGTTGGTGTGGGCAGTGACAGTCTCATACACCAGGTCACACCACAGGAGCAGTAGTGCACACACTACAAACTTAACAGATGGTCTCACCGCACACTACACAGATACTGGTCACACCGCACACTACACAGATACTGGTCATCATATAAACACTGTATTCACGTCACAAACAGGTGGTGGTATTCATATACAGCTGTATTCACACTCCAGATACAGTTGATGGTCATCATACCATACACTGCATTCACATTAGACACAGAATACACAAAAGCTACTCTTAATATGACACGCCATTGAAGACCCTATTATGTTATTCCACAATCAACACACACACACACACACACACACACACACACACACACACACACACACACACACACACACACACACACACACACACACCACACACCACAGTGGGCAGTGACTGGCAAACACATACGCACATGCAACGACTGATTAATCACTACACAATTGAGCGGATTGCTCGTTTATTCGATTAAACGACAATAAAGCAGTTACCACTGAACTGAATTGTGCTGCGACTAGAGAAGGGTCCGAAATAACTGGACACTATGAGTACACGGTCACGCTACACGACTGTATTCGTGTACGCGCGAGCATTTATGCAGTAAACACTAAACACCGTCCACCAAACCCACAGTGCCAGGTCGACACTTGAAGGGTGAGACGACACTGACCTACCACTCGTTCAGGTCTGTCCCTTTACCAGCCACTCGTATACGAACTTGTACATTCTAACTCGTTACACTAGCGAATGGCGGACGTACACACGAGATCGAATGTCTTACCTCTGTATTACCTTTGATAAATCGATCCTCTTCGCGGAACGACTTCAAACAACACTCGAGTCGTTTAATTGGCTAAAGGGGAGATACCGCTCATTATACAGTGGGCGGAGTCTTCGTGATTTCCCTATTTCTCGTGGTACAGAAGGTTAGTAAAGAAATCGACTTCGTCTTTGTCGGTGCTTTGTCCAAGCGACAAACTCTACACATAATTTCGTTGTTTAATAGTTTTTGTTGATTTTTTGTAGTTATGGCCAGACGTAAGGGAAAGGAACCGAAGCAGGAAGAGGTCATTCAATTGGGACCAACCGTAGCACCAGACGAAGATGTCTTCGGAGTAGCGCACATATTTGCTTCTTTTAACGACACGTTCGTACATGTCACTGATCTTTCTGGAAAGTGAGTACTTCGAAGCTTTATTGTGTCAAGGTTTTTCCGATCTCCATTTAATCGTCCATTTTATTTCACGTCTCGCTCCCCTTCTCCATTATCGCTAAGGAGCCCGCCTCTGCTTAAAATGATATGTTTTGCTTGTCCTCTTTTTATGCTCACCATTTCGTATTCCCTTGCCCCCTTCAGAGAGACTATCTCGCGAGTAACGGGAGGAATGAAGGTGAAAGCGGACAGAGATGAGGCATCGCCTTACGCCGCCATGTTGGCAGCTCAAGATGTGGCGGCGAGATGCAAGGAGATCGGGATAACGGCCCTCCATATCAAGCTACGAGCAGTGGGTGGAACCCGGTGAGTGTTGCCTGTGTGTGTGTGTGTGTATCCTGTCCACCACCTCCTCGTCCTGTCCTCCACCTCCTTCCCCTGTCCTGTCCTCCACCTCCTCGTGCTGTCCTGTCCTCCACCTCCTTGTCCTATGCTGTCCTCCACCTCCTCATCCTGTCCACCACCTCCTCGTCCTGTCCACCACCTCCTCGTCCTGTCCTCCACCTCCTTCCCCTGTCCTGTCCTCCACCTCCTTGTCCTATGCTGTCCTCCACCTCCTCATCCTGTCCACCACCTCCTCGTCCTGTCCTCCACCTCCTTGTCCTGTCCACCACCTCCTTGTCCTGTCCACCACCTCCTTCCCCTGTCCTCCACCTCCTTGTCCTATGCTGTCCTCCACCTCCTTGTCCTGTGCTGTCCTCCACCTCCTTCCCCTGTCCTCCACCTCCTTCCCCTGTCCTCCACCTCCTTCCCCTGTCCTCCACCTCCTCGTCCTGTCCTCCACAGAACCAAGACACCAGGTCCTGGAGCACAGTCTGCACTGAGAGCTTTGGCCAGAGCTGGTATGAAGATAGGAAGAATAGAAGACGTAACACCTATACCTTCAGACAGCACCAGAAGGAAAGGTGGTCGTAGAGGAAGAAGACTTTAGGCAGAATGAACTGAATCAAAACCATTCTTGTTGTGTGCAAGTGTTTCAATGGGTTATGTATCAATGAATTACACTACCTCCTGACCAGGTGCAGGTGCACGAATCGCTTCATCGTTGATAGTGTGAGATCGTCGCACGTGATACCGCCGTCAGTACGAGCACAGGAGTAGGCGTGCATGTCGCAATCACCTTCGACCGACGTTAGGAGCTGATGAATTATTCAAAGAGAAATGGCTGCCGTAGGAAATGGGGCGTTCTCTTTGCAAGAATAGTGATACCGGAGCGCTCCTTGATGAATTTTGTGGTCGACTTCAAAAGGGCTCAATGATTTCGTCTCTTAGCACTGTGACGTGCTAACCGCTTGCTATTCGCTGTAGCGCTCAACAGAGAAGGTGCGACCGTTGTGCGTTCAGCTGTAATGAAATGGCTCATGTTAAGCCAGACGTGCACCCTGCCAGTATGTCTCTCCTCCTTAGGAAGGTGGGGATTGTAATGTTCTCTCCTTTTCTATGCGGCAAGGCAGACGTTGTAGACTCTTCGACGAAAATGACGACAGTAAACAGCTCCAACGGCATCGGTGGGCGGACTCGCTCTGTGGACGACATGGTCGAGGATGGCGGGAGTAGCTCCGTGGTTGGCGGGATGGTGAGTTGTCTGGGCTGGAACATTGCCAGCGGTGCGGGTCATGACTGTATTGTGTAGTGTAGACACGCTACTCTCTCAAACAACTGCTTCTTCAATCCGCTGTCTTGCTCCTGCCATAGTCGAACGACTCATCTCCTCTGAACAAGACAAAGAAGTTCTTCAGTCCAGTTAGAATGAAGAGTTTCAGTGATTTGTTCAAATCAGATCGACGCACAGCAACTACCTCACCCCTGCTAACTCCATCCAAGTGTTAGTTGCCAGCCGCACACACAACAAGGACATTTAGCTGTTTTTTGATATCTGTCCCTTTGTTGTGTGCAGCATTTGGTGTTCCTCTGGACCAGCTGTGCCACGCCTCCCCTGACAGCATACCGAACTTGGTTGTCAAGGTAACACAGTTTGTGGAGGAGAATGGTTAGTTTGTGTCATTTGGGATTTATTCTCAGTTTTACACCATCAACTTTTCCTTTGGTTGATAGTGGGTATTATCAGTGGTCCCACCTAGTGTACATGTATGCTATCCACAGCTTCATCAGTTGTACAACTCCACTCCAGTGTCACTTGTACAACACCACAACATCCCCACTTGTATGTACAACACTACTACATCGTCACGTGTACAACACCACTCCAGTGTCACTTGTACAACTCCACTCCAGCGTAACTTGTACAACTCCACTCCAGCGTAACTTGTGCAACTCCACTCAGTGTCACTCGTACGTACAACACCACCCCAGTGTCACTTGTACAACTCCACTCCAGCGTCACTTGTACAACTCCACTCAGTGTCACTCGTACAACACCACTACATCGTCACTCGTACAACTCCGTTATGCACAGGGCTGCGATGTAGCTGTGTTAGTCTTTGTTCCTGCTCTGTTCCCCAGCACTGGATGTGGAGGGGATATATCGTGTCAATCCAAACCAGCGTGTGCTGGATGAACTGAAGGCGGAGTTTGATAAAGGTAAGGTTCTATGATGTAGTGACACACCCACCCCACACACCCCTCCCTTCCTACAGCTGGTGATGCTGATCTCAAGGGAGCGGACATTGCTTCTGTTGGAGCACTTCTGAAGAGATTCTTTGTGAGGATTTGTATTAGTTCAAGGCTCCGTCTGTGCATACACACAAACCTCTCTAGCGTGGAGCTAACGGAGAATTTCAGAACTTCTGCAGTGCTCACATGATGCATAAGATTACATGTGTACATTAGCAGTCCATGAAGGACAACCCTACGTATGTGTGTGAACACATGTATGTTCTTTACTATGCCCGTAGTACGACCCGTACATTTTCATTTCTACATACGTACTAGTATCCGTAGATTATCCGTACTTACAAACGTAGAACACCCATAGAGCGTTTACTTTTTTACTTCGTGTACCATATGTGCATGTCCTCTAGAGAGAGCTGCCTGGACCACTGATAACCAAGGATGTGATGAACGAGATAGCCACACTCGATGATGGTGAGACCCTTGTCATACTCCAATCAACCCTACCTGACCACTCCCCCTCCTGCTCCATGTAGTGGGCCATCCAGTGGACCGTGAGTTCCTCATCACTCTGTCACACCTCCTGCCCCGCCTCCCTCCCTGCAACTACCGTGTCCTCAAGTACCTCATTCGCCACCTGCACATTGTATCCAGACACGAGGACAAGAACAAGATGTCTTCCGCTAATCTAGCTATTGTTTTTGGACCGAATATTGTCAGGTAAATGTACATGTAATGGACACACTCAAACTAACACCTACCTACGTATGTACGTACGTACGTATGTGCAAGGGTTACTGTGTCTTGGTTGGGATCACTGATCATCGAGTGGGCGGGTTGCAAGGACTTGTTGTCTGTTGATGCAGCAGTCGACCACTGTGTGTTTTGTGGGTGTGGTGGGTGTGGCCAGTGGGACATGGGTTTGGCATAGGTGGGACGTGGGTGTGGTGGGTGTTCCCTGCAGCCACCTACGTACCTACATACAAACATTCTTGTTGCCTGGTCTCCTGTTGACTCGTGTAGTTTTGGAGGCACATTGGAGTACCTCCACCAGCAGAACAAGACAATGCCGGTCTTGAGGACCATGATCCACTACTACAAAGATGTCTTCCCTCCCGATCACCAAGCAAATGGCCATGCGTGAGTTACTATGACAACAGGTATACCCACACTGTTGACGTGGTGACCCACCTAACGTAGGCACATCTACCCTCACCCACCCTCCCCGTACAAGAAGGGAGGTCAAGGGTCGCATTACGAGGAGGTGGGGGGCGTAACCAAACCACTTCAATCCACTGTGACACACCCACCGGACACACCTTCTGGCATTTATGAAGAAGTGAACTTTATCACAAAAGACCCAGTTCTCCAGGATGAAGGTTTGTCTGCAGTGTTTGTGTGTGTGTGTGTGTGTGTGTGTGTGTGTGTGTGTGTGTGTGTGTGTGTGTGTAAACCTCCCTTTGACCTGATGGTTGTAGTCTTTGAAGAGCAGGAGCCTGTCAAGCCAAATAAGGAGATGTCTACAAACTCATCTGGTAGATCTCCCAGACGCTCGTCTGGTGAGAGGTCTGGACGCTCTTCCACTAGTTCAGTGGGGGATGGGTCTGAGGAGTCTGGCAGCTTGTCTAGACAACGCCCCCTCAGCCCACCCCGATGGACGGCAGACAACGGTGCTCTGTACACCACAGTGACCAGGGTCTCCCCGGTGACCTCCAGCGAGGGCTACCAGGAGGTCAACATGGACCGGGCTGTCATAGCACGAAAGAAGCTGACTGACCACACCCGCTCACCAACAGCTTCCCCGGACCTCAAACACACCCCTTCTCCCGCCCCATCACCCATTTCAATGAGGTGTGTTATTCAATACCCACGTACATAGATATGCGTACGTACATGTAAAGTGTTCACTGGTGTCCATGGTCTCCTCCTTGTGTCCAACATCACTGGTGTTCATGGTCTCCTCCTTGTGTCCAACATCACTGGTGTTCATGGTCTCCTCCTTGTGTCCCACATCACTGGTGTTCATGGTCTCCTCCTTGTGTCCAACATCACTGGTGTTCATGGTCTCCTCCTTGTGTCCAACATCACTGGTGTTCATGGTCTCCTCCTTGTGTCCCACATCACTGGTGTTCATGGTCTCCTCCTTGTGTCCCACATCACTGGTGTTCATGGTCTCCTCCTTGTGTCCAACATCACCGGTGTTTATGGTCTCCTCCTTGTGTCCAACATCACTGGTGTCCATGGTCTCCTACAGCTCTCCAAGTCCAACACATTCACCAGCTGTCAGCCCACGATCCTCACAGTGAGCATTAGTGCATGTACAGTACGTATATACTGTGTACTGTGTGTACTGTGTGTAGTGTGTGTACTGTGTGTACTGTGTGTAGTGTGTGTACTGTGTGTACTGTGTGTACTGTGTGTACTGTGTGTACTGTGTGTACTGTATGTACTGTGTGTACTGTATGTACTGTGTGCACTGTGTGTACTGTGTGTAGTGAATTCACTCATGCACGTACGTACGTACATACATACACCAATCAGTGATGTGCGATGTCCCCTGTGCCCTCCCCACTCAACATAGTCTTGCCCCCAATCCTCACAGGTTACTGGATAGCACCATTACTTCAACTGTCAAGGACCTTTTGAAGGACCCACTCAAACTGAGGCACATCCCACCTCCACCCACTGACCAGGAGGCATCTAGTGATCTTGTGAGTGTACTTGTACATTTGTATGTACGTATGTACGTACAAGTAGTGTGTGACATGTACGTATATGTGTACAAGTATGGGATATGTCATGTAAGTACGTATGTACGTATGTACATACATCTGCACAAGCATGGGATGTGTGATGTACAAGTGTTGAATGTGTCTCGCATTACCCTGCGTACGTACGTACGTACATTTTGTGTGAGTTGATGTCTGCTGTATGTACATGTATATGTACGTACAGTGAATACTCGTTAATCCACCACTGTTATCAAAGAATATGGCGGATTAACTGGATATTCATTGGTACTTGTACATTATATTGGTACTGGGAAATTGTGGTGGGTTAAGAGGTTTGGTGGATAAAGCGGTGGTGGATTAACGAGAATTCACTGTATAATAATATGTAGGTTGCCATGGAGACTGATCACGGAACAGAATTGTCAGATGCTCGAAAGAGGAGACACAGGAGTAAAAATAAACATCAAGATGATCCCTCAGACACACCCACTGACACACCCATTAACCTTACAGACTCTAGTGTTAGGAGACAACCAGAGGCCACTGACACACCCACTGACACACCCACTGCCCCTGCCCCTGTTCAACGACGCTCCAAGTCGCGACATGCTAACCTCCAACACAGGTCAAGCGGAGCGTGTTACGATGACGTTGATGTCATGGCAACAGAGGAGAGTAGGGTGTCAGCTGCAAAGGGTGTGGTCCACAAAAGGCGTGGACAGAAACCTGTACGTCATCTTGATTTCTTTGAGAAAAGTGGTCTTATTATGGGCATGGTTAGTAGTGGTGTGTGTGTGTGTGTATTGATATCTGGTGTGTATTGGCCCCACCCATATCTTGTACCATACTCCTCTTTAGGGCGTGGTCGGACCACAGGTAGGTTTTGAGAGTGAGGACCATCCCAATGAGGTTGCTGTTGGTAACAGAAAGGAAGATGTTGGTACGGTTGCTGTGGGTACCAGGAAGGAGAGTGGTGGTGTGGTTGACACAAGTGACCCTGTTACTCAGTATGTCCTCCACACCGAGGATCCTGATGGACCAGTCGACTCCACTTTGACAGCTTTTGATGGATTAACAGTAGCTCCTCCACTTGTGCATGTGAGTGAATGTTTATTACCATGACGATATTCTTCCCTGTACATACTCCTCCACTGAATTGACAACAGTTAACGAAGTCAAGAGCCCGAGGACCTCCAGGGAGACACAGACCTCTCAGAAGACCTAAAGCTAGACGCAAACCGAGGGCTGCCACCACCTCTGCAGTTGATGGTCCGTCTGGTGGAAGGGGGAGGTTTGTTTGTGTTGTGCTGGGTGACACTGATGATGTAGCAACTGAGAGATGTGTCCAACTTGTGTGCAGCTCAAAATTGGAGGAAAGAGCCCAAACTATCTCTGAAGAGGTTGATGGTCTTTCTGAAGTGAAAATTGCTGAGAGCATTCCTGAAAAGAAAATGGCTGAAATTGGTCCCGAAAAGAAAATGGCTGAACTTGGTCCCGAAAAGAAAATGGCTGAACTTGTTCCCAAAAAGAAAATGGCTAAAATTGTTCCCGAAAAGAAAATGGCTGAAATTGTTCCCGAAAAGAAAATGGCTGAAATTGTTCCTGGAAAGGAAGTGACTGAAAGTCTCTCTGAAGTAGAAGTGGCTGCGAGTGTTCCCGAAAAGACAACAGCTGATCACGTAGCTGTCACCGCAGAATCTGATGTACTCCCTCCGGTGGCTGCTGTAAGGACCGTCTCCACTGTGCCAGGTGGTGTGGACATGTCTGATGTTCGGCATGAGGAGGGTGTGGCACAACCACCTGAAGAACACCTCCAGAACGTCCTGGAAAAAATTCTTAGGAATTTGAGAGAAAAAAGGAGAAAAGTGAACCGACCGGAGTCACTAGCAGTGAGTGGTGTTGTGGAGTCACTTGCAGTGAGTGGTGTTGTGGAGTCGCTAGCAGTGAGTGGTGTTGTAGAGTCACTAGCAGTGAGTGGTGTTGTGGAGTCACTAGCAGTGAGTGGTGTTGTGGAGTCACTAGCAGTGAGTGGTGTTGTGGGGTCACTAGCAGTGAGTGGTGTTGTAGAGTCACTAGCAGTGAGTGGTGTTGTAGAGTCACTAGCAGTGAGTGGTGTTGTGGAGTCGCTAGCAGTGAGTGGTGTTGTGGAGTCGCTAGCAGTGAGTGGTGTTGTGGAGTCACTAGCAGTGAGTGGTGTTGTGGAGTCACTAGCAGTGAGTGGTGTTGTGGAGTCACTAGCAGTGAGTGGTGTTGTAGAGTCACTAGCAGTGAGTGGTGTTGTGGAGTCACTAGCAGTGAGTGGTGTTGTAGAGTCACTAGCAGTGAGTGGTGTTGTGGAGTCACTAACAGTGAGTGGTGTTGTGGAGTCACTAACAGTGAGTGGTGTTGTGGGGTCACTAGCAGTGAGTGGTGTTGTCCACTCAACCAAGCTACGTATGTTCAAATCACATAGTCTTGTTCTGTGGATAGTCAGCACTCAGTACTGTTACTGTTGTATCGTGAAGTCATGTGATGTCATGTGACATCATGTGAGCTGCTCCCTTGCCCCGCCCATCCAGGAGATGACATGGAATGAACTGAAGGACGAGAAGAGGACGATGCAAGGACTGATTATACAATTCGAAAAACAATATGGCCGCCCTGTATGTTTATCCTGGTATTTGCATGTTGTTGTTTGTTGTTGTTGACATGTTGATGGTGTTATTGACAGAAATCCAAACATGGTAAGGACACAATGAAGCCGGTGTACACGCGATACAGAGATGTCAAGAGGATCATATCAGGAGGACAAGCTGTGAGTGGGGGTGTTTGCAGGATGGGGGGGTACCTGATTAGCATAATTATGTCATGTTTATATGTCTAAGGCTCATGAGGCGGGGATAAAGAGGACCGCACCCTTGGACCACGCCCTGGAATACACCTTACCGAACATCACCCTTTCTCAATCCCTTCCACCTGTGAGTATCAAGGACATTGTGTTCTGATCGATGACGTAATTGAATGTGTGATACGTTTCTCATCAGATGAATAGTGAAGAGGCTGTTGTGGGGCCCATGAGTGAATCCCTGTCATTATTATCACAGACCACTCCTACAGGGTGGGAGCAATACCCTTTAGCTTCTAATATGTGAGTTCTGCTGAATATGTAAGACTGGGCGTGGTATAGTGGGCGTGGCATAGTGGGTGTGACTTAGTGTACACACGTACTGTACGTACTTCTCCAATCTTCAGTGATGATCTTGTCAAACAACAAGATGAACTGTTGGAGGAGAAGACAGTGCTTCGAAAGAAACTGCAAGAATTTGAGCGTTCATTTAAACAGCAACATGGGAGGTGTGTGTGTGTGTGTGTGTGTACGTGTGTGTGTGTGTGTGTGTGTGTGTGTGTGTGTACGTGTACATGTGTGTGTGTGTGTGTGTGTGTGTGTGTGTGTGTACGTGTGTGTGTGTGTGTGTGTGTGTGTGTGTGTGTGTGTGTGTGTGTACGTGTACATGTGTGTGTGTGTGTGCGTGTGTGTGCGCGTTTGTTGTGTGTTGTGTGTGTGTGTGTGTGTGTGTGTGTGTGGATTATGATGTATTCTTCTCCTGCTTCTTCCTGTGTTCCACTCCAGATCGGTGGAGAAAGAAGATAGAAAAGACCTCTCTACAGAATATTCTCGGTACAAACAAATAAAGTGTCTTTTGAGGACTTTGTCTGAACGCATGTCTACCTCGCAAAGTTCTGTTTGATCAGAAGTGGATTTCTTGTGGATTCATTTGTATCACATGTTATTATGTCCACTACATTATTATTATTATTATTGTTATTTGTTTACTATTCAGTTGCTGACTCAGCAAATGTGACATTTGATATTAAAATAATTTCTTAATTATTCAAACACCAGTTGTGGTGTCGATGAAATTACCAAATACGTATGTACATAAATGTGATTAGTACATAAAGATGGCTGACAGAAGGTCCAATTGATTGGAGTACAGTCTATTGGAGCATATTGAAGGCAAAAACAATATTATTTTTGAAGTGAAGGATAGCTCCCATATGTACAGTTGATGGAAATATTGAATTACTAGATTTATAGCAATATTAACTCCCCTCATTGTGACAAGCTTCCTACATATGTCAGTCTCTTGCTTCTTTGTGTTGTAATACTATTTATGATATTGATACTATTATTTTATACTGTTATAATTATTATATTATACGTATGTACTGTACATAACACTATAATTCAAGTAGATGAAAAGATTACAATGTTATTAAATGATATTAAATGTTCAAATACTATGCTATTGGCTATTACTGGCAGACACTGAATGCTGGGTTTCCTCTAACCACACCTCCTCATTATGAGCAGGGTGTTCCTCATTTTGGTCCTGGTTTTGATTCCCAATTGCTGTCAAAAGTTTCAATCTCGGACCCTGCCGGACATACAACATATTGTAGTGTATTTACATGTCACATGACAGTCACATGCAGCCACAGACCTCCTTAATCCCCAGTTCGCTGTAGTCCTTATCCGTCATCAACAGAAGAGCGTTCAAATCTATCTCATTGCTCTGTTGGAGGGAACAAGTCGAAATATTGCCCATTAACACTGATCGGGAACCATTTCACACTCCTCTCATTGCAACAGTCTCACATGTACAATCTCACACGTACAGTGTCACAAGTACAATTTCATATTATGTACAGAGTCACATGTACAATGTCACATATACAGTCTCACATGTACAGTGTCACATGTACAGTGTCACAAGTACACAGTGTCACACACAAAAGAAGTACTAAACGTGAATGCCCTGACACACACACCTTGAACAACGGTAGGTGGTCTGATAAAGACAATCGATTGAGAACAGAATCTATCGTGTCACTGGAGGCTATGACAAACTTGCTCTGTTTATCATCGTCATGGAAACCAGCTACCTGCTCATCCACTTTGGTCACTGCAGTGCTGTCGGTGGTGGTTGCCATGGTGACGTTGGTCGAAGTTGTTCCCCATACAAAAGGTGTAGGAGATGCCTCAGAGAAGCCCCAGACGTCCTCGGTCCCGTACAGCGTGGAGGAGACTGTGGTGAGGAGGGAAGGGGAGAGTGGAATAAAGTGGACAGTTAGCCAATAGCACACTTGAGAGAGGGGAGAGGGACCACATGTTATGTAGACGACAGTGGAGAGGGACCACGTCATGTAGACGACAGTGGAGAGGGACCACATGTCATGTAGACAACAGTGGAGAGGGACCACATGTCATGTAGATGACAGTGGAGAGGGACCACATGTCATGTAAACGACAGGGGAGAGGGACCACATGTCATGTAGACGACAGTGGAGAGGGACCACATGTCATGTAGACGACAGTGGAGAGGGACCACATGTCATGTAGATGACAGTGGAGAGGGACCACATGTCATGTAGACGACAGTGGAGAGGGACCACATGTCATGTAGACGACAGGGGAGAGGGACCACATGTCATGTAGACGACAGTGGAGAGGGACCACATGTCATGTAGACGACAGGGGAGAGGGACCACATGTCATGTAGACGACAGGGGAGAGGGACCACATGTCATGTAGATGACAGGGGAGAGGGACCACATGTTACAAATATGTTGTGGAGTTCTCACATTGTATGGAGTTGCCATAGGAACTGCTTCTTTTGTGAGCTCTCTCTGTTCCGATTGGTGGAAGGTTTTCTGCATTGTGAATTATTACAAATTGATTCAAAGTGATTCCTAATCATTGCTATCAATCAACAAACCGAGCATCTTGATGGAAGTTGCACTGGTGTTAGCCATAGTAATTGGCCCTTCAGATGACATCTGTTGCCCTGACAACATAATTGGATATCCCGGGGAAGGCACAGGTTGTGGTGGTACCATGGTAACAGCAACGGTATGGAGATGAGGAGCTGGTATCTGAGCGTTCTGCATAATTGGCTGATGCACTGGGATGACTCCTGTGGGCGTGTCAGGTGTGCAGATGTGGGCGGGTTAGTGGGTGTGTCAGGTGTACAGATGTGGGTGGGTTAGTGGGTGTGTCAGGTGTGCAGATGTGGGCGGGTTAGTGGGTGTGTCAGGTGTGCAGATGTGGGCAGGTTAGTGGGTGTGTCAGGTGTGAGGTGTGTGTGTGGTAGAGAGACACTCACTTTGATGCTGCACTTTCCCCCACTCTGCGTCCACTCCTTGTCCTGGTGGTCCAGGGACCTTCACCACTCCCTCCTGTGGAGTACAAGGATAACAGTTAAGATCACACACTGCACACCACACCCTCGACCACACCCATTACCTGTGGTACATTGTACTGGTGTTGGTACACCATCTGCACGGGATAACCCCTCTGAGGCTGTATTACTTCAGGGGAAACCCCTATAATATTAGCAGGTGGATTTTGTGACATCCCATGGAGGTACGACGGGATGAAGGGCGTGGCATTTGGATTAAAGCCACTCCCAATGTTTCGCATCAAGCCTACTCCTTCCTGGACACCTCCCTTAGGGGGTTCCCCACCTGACCCAAAAGGTGATGTCATCTCTGTACTGTACATGATGTGACCGTGAGGTTCAACTATTGGATAGTACGCCATTGGCTGTTGGTTCTGTGAGAACATTGGGTGTGGCAGTAAAGGTGGGCGTGGTCCTCTCGTGGGTTGGTACCCAGGATGTGTTCCACCCACTGGCATACCAGCCACCATAGTTGACTTTATGGGATAGTCTGATGGGCGGAGTGCAGTGGGTGGACCGATGGGTGTGGGGAGGAGTGGGTGTGGTGGTGCTGATGTCGTCTCCTTAACAACACAGTCGGATGACGTTATTGGAGAATGAGCCTCATCAGCAGTGAGCGGTGAGTGGGCCAGAGGTGACTTGTCGTTGAGTGACGTCTGAGGAGACCTCTCATTATGGGATGGTGGACCTGGGTGAGGAGTAGTGGAGAGATCGGGAGGGTGATAGGGTTGCCATGGTCACAGGTATTCCAAGCACGACACAGGTATATCCAATCAATTACACAAAATGATAGATACACCATGTAAGTCACGATGGAGACAAATATGGCAAAAAGGAAACACTGTAGATATTAGCTATAAGAAGCACATTGATGTTAGCTGTTGGAATGTCGAAGGGTGGCCAATACCAGAACTGAGGGTAATCATAAGGTTCGTAGGGTAGAGGAAGCAGTAAGTGGTGGGAATTTGATGAGTTCGATGGGCCGCTAGAGAAGGTGGAAGTTGTCAGAGCCATTAGAGATGTACATCTGAATGCGGCTCCAGGGCTAGATAGGATTTTAGGAGGACGGTTAAAAATACGGTAGTCACAGACTATATTTTCAAATTTTGTGATAAATGTTTGGAGAAATGCTTTATGGTTTGGGGTAGAGGAACAAGGCATATCAGCACAGTTATTTGAGGGATTGAATAAATCCAGTTTGAGTCAATAACAAGATCTAGTATTTGGAGAGCAGTTAGAATGGGATGGGGTGAATCAGTTGAAAATAAAAGTAAACTAAGGTGGTGGAGGAGGGAGTTGTCGAGGAGTGGAGATAGCCTCGGAGAAGGCAGGGGGGGGATTGTAATTATAGAAAATAGACACTGGAGAAGATTAGGGGCAGAACTAAGAGCAGGGTGTTGTGAACTAGAAGTGGAGATGGGTAGATGTAGGGGAACCAAGAAGGATGGGATATGCAAATTATGTGGGAAGGTATTGAGGATGAGAATCACTTTTATTAATATGTGCAAAAGATAAAAGGAGAGACACAGGGTCTGGATGAAAGAAGAGGATGAAGAAGCAGGTGATATGTTCTTGAGTGATTTGAAAGTGCCCAGAATAGCCAGGAACGTGATGAAGATGTGGAAAGCAAGAAAGGAGTTATTAAAGATAGGAAATTGAGGATAACGAACTTGAAATATGAATATTGTGATAATGAACTTTGCTTTTTAGTGTTATTTTGGATGACTGTCCTACAAGGAAGGCACTCTAATAATACTACTACTACTAATATTATAACATCATCTCCCCACCCCCATACTCACACACACACCTCCACACACACACAACACACACACACACACCTCCACACACACACACACACACACACCTCCACACACACACACACACACACCTCCACACACACACCTCCACACACACACACACACCTCCACACACACACAAACACACACACACACACACACACAAACACACACACACACACACACACACACCTATTGGTCCAAGGTGTTTTCCTGAAGTTTCTGTGTCAATAGCAATGGAGAGCTCGCTCCCTGTGGTGTTGCTAGGTGACGACTTTGAAGGCGTTGAGTTGCTATCCTCAGTGGACAGTGTGCTGCTCTTACACGATGGGCTGGTTTTGACGGTAGTGGGTGCCATCCATGGGGATCCCGACCCTGTAGTGGTGGGGGTGGTTTTGTGTTCACTGGAGGCCTCCACTACGGGACCAAATGGCTGGTAAGTACCATCGCTATTGCTGGTTGCTATTGACAACTGAGAGTAAGAGAAAACACATTTAGAGACATTTTCTACACTTTATTTTATTATTATGGGATGCTTTGCACGACAGTTGGCTATTCTTGTATAGCAGTTGGATACTGTTGGATATTGTTGGATACTACATGCATCCTTGTACATTCAATATATAGCAGTTGGATACTGTTGGATATTGTTGGATACTACATGCATCCTTGTACATTCAATATATAGCAGTTGGATACTGTTGGATATTGTTGGATACTACAAGTATACTCACTATATTTAACGGAGATGACAGGTTCTCCTCCTTCACCTTGGCTCCGCCCACTATAGCAGAATAGCTAATCCCCTTGTTGGCTAGTGACTGTGAGCTCCTATTGGACGGCTGAGCAGGCTTCTTGACAGGAGTAACCGGGACCTTCTTCTGAGGGGTGCTTCCACTGGGTTGTTTGCCTACGCTTGCTATGGGATGTTTGGTTGTCATGGTTACAGAAGTGACAGCTGAGGGTGTTGCTATCGGAATGGTTTTCAGTGGGATTTCCCCTTTATTGGATGCCGATGGTATGGTGGATGTCCCGGGAGCAGTTGAAATGGGACGAGTTGCTGTTGTCATGGTAACTACCTTTTCTATGGTTGTACTTTTTGGTGCTTTTGATGTTGGTGGGTGAGGAGACTGAGGGGTGTGGTCCTTGGAGGCTGGTACATATGTGTTGTCATGGGAACCTATATTAGTTGTCTTAGTAACCTGCATTGCTGTAGAGCTGGTGGGAGTTGTGGGGGTTTTCCCTTTTGTAAATCGATCTACTTTGTTGTTCACTGTCGAAGATGATGTTTTCACTGCAGAAAGACCAGCATAGGGCACACTACCTTGAGACCAGCACAGGACACACACTACCTTGGGACCAGCACAGGACACACACTACCTTGAGACCAGCACAGGACACACTACCTTGAGACCAGCACAGGACACACACTACCTTGAGACCAGCACAGGACACACTACCTTGAGACCAGCACAGGACACACACTACCTTGAAACCAGCACAGGACACACACTACCTTGAGACCAGCACAGGACACACACTACCTTGAGACCAGCACAGGACACACACTACCTTGAGACCAGCACAGGACACACACTACCTTGAGACCAGCACAGGACACACACTACCTTGAGACCAGCACAGGACACACATTAGCTTGAGATGCATATACAGTACTTGCACATATATAAAAATGTACCAGCTCTACATCACAGCCACTCCCCCTACATCACAGCCACTCCCCCTACGTCACAGCCACTCCCCCTACATCACAGCCACTCCCCCTACGTCACAGCCACTCCCCTACGTCACAGCCACTCCCCCTACATCACAGCCACTCCCCTACGTCACAGCCACTCCCCCTACATCTCAGCCACTCCCCCTATGTCACAGCCACTCCTCCTACATCTCAGCCACTCCCCCTATGTCACAGCCACTCCCCCTATGTCACAGCCACTCCCCCTACATCTCAGCCACTCCCCCTACATCACAGCCACTCCCCCTACATCACAGCCACTCCCCCTATGTCACAGCCACTCCCCCTACGTCACAGCCACTCCCCTACATCACAGCCACTCCCCCTATGTCATAGCCACTCCCCCTGTGTACCAGCCACACCCTCAACCAGGAGAATCCTTACCTTGATATGAAGGCAGAGATTTGACCTTTGAACTGTTGGTTGAGATATTCGGAGTCATGGGTACCCTGGAAGCCATCTTGTCACGAAGACCATCCTTATAGCTATCTCCGGGGTGGTGGCCAGCATCCTTGGTGAGGGGGTCAAACTGGAAGATGTCCTTAGATAGAGAGTCTCTTTGCACGTTCTCCTTCACTGATGATCGAGACCTTCTGCTGGTAGTCTTTGCCCTGCAGCAAACAGACACACACCTATGTGAGTGATAGGCATCATGGATAGCTATCACTGTACACATCATGGATTGATAGCTATTACTGTTTACATCATGAACGGAAGAATCCAATTTATACACAGTAGAACCTGGATATAAAGGACACTATTTGGACCCAACCTAGTGGATGTTGTACAGTAGAACCTGGATATAAAGGACACTATTTGGACCCAACCTAGTGGATGCTGTACAGTAGAACCTGGATATAAAGGACACACTTGGGACCCAACCTAGTGGATGTTGTACAGTACAACCTGGATATAAAGGACACTCTTGGGACCCAACCTAGTGGATGTTGTACAGTACAACCTGGAAATAAAGGACACTATTTGGACCCAACCTAGTGGATGTTGTACAGTACAACCTGGATATTAAGCACACTCTTGGGGCCCCTCCAGCAGTTGATATTTACACCTGCAGTCAAAAGATGAGTTGTGTGGTTCACTTGACTCACTTCTTGTGGACCTCCCTCCATCCTGAAGTCACTGTGGAACCGTCTTCTTTACGACCTTTCCTTGGACTGGTTGTCAAGGTTACTGAGTTAGACATTATAATTGTTGTCATGGCTACTGCTGCTGTTGACGCAACAGGTGTTTTTAATGGGGATTTTAGCTTAGCAGTTGTCATGGCAACAGATACCATGGGTGTGGTCTCGAGTGCAACTCTTTTTGGTGTGGTCACATGTTTGGTTGCCTTGACAGCATCAGTGGTGGTGGGAGTGGTGGTGGGTGTGGTGGAATTGGTCTACAACATGATAAATAACAGGCAACAAACGTGTATAATAAGCAACAACATTGCACAACAAACAATTCACAACAGCCTTGCACAACAAACAAAACACAACAACCTTGCACAACAAACAATACACAACAACCTTGTACAACAAACAATACACAACAACCTTGAACAACAAACAATTCACAACAACCTTGAACAACAAACAGTACACAACAAACAAAACACAACAACCTTGCACAACAAACAATACACAACAACCTTGTACAACAAACAATACACAACAACCTTGAACAACAAACAATTCACAACAACATAGCACTACACGACAAACCTTTTCAACAGCAGATACTGCTCTTGCAGTTAGTGTTGTTGTGGTTACCGTGGTGATAGTTGTTGTGATTGTTGCCACCACTGATGAGGTCATGTCTCTTGTTGTCATGACAGCCACCAAATCCGAACATGGCTGAGGTTCTGATACGCTGTCTTCATCTGTAACAGGAGAAATGCCAGGAGGTGTGGTTAGACGGACACACACCCATAGTAGGTGTGGTTGGACGAACACACACCCATAGGAGGTGTGGTCAGACACCTCACACCCCTAGGAGGTGTGGTCAGAAGGCACATGGTCATAAGTCAGCATACCTTGCTGGTCCTCCTGTTTGCTGACATCTTCGCTTGCTCTGTGAGTGAGGTACAATGTCATGAGCACACCACAACAGACCCTTAGCAGGACAGCAGTGTGTGCATGTACATCACACACTAGTGGAGCACACGTACTTGGCTTTCTTCTTTTCCTTTTGTCTTTTCTTCCTCTCTCTCTTCTTAGCAGCTGCTAGCTTCTTCTGTTCTTCATTTTGCTGTAAACACCACACACATGCACAAAGGTCACACACACACACACACACACTACTGCATACTCAGTACACACACACACTAAGTCATACACACACACACACACACACACACACACACACACACACACACACACACACACACACAGACACACACACACACACACAGACAGACAGACACACACACACACAGACACACACACACACACACACACACACACACACACACACACACACACACTACTGCATACTCAGTACACACATACACACTAAGTCACACACACACACACACACTACTGCATACTCAGTACACACATACACACACACACACACACACACACACACACACTACTGCATACTCAGTACACACATACACACACACACGCACACACACACACACTACTGCATACACAGTACACACATACACACCTTCTCCATGTCTAGCTCTTGTAGCAATATGTTGGCATTCTTGTTGGCTTCTGCCTCCTGCCTCTCTTTAGCTCTGGAGATCAACTCCAGACATTGGACACTTCTTTTCAGGTGGTCCTTATTGAGGGAGGATAGTTGCCATGATAACAGCACAACACTTGAGATATACCTTCACACTCTCTCACCACAGTAATCACACACACACCCCCTCTGTCTGTCATCACACCCTCACATGCCCTTACCACACCCTCACACACCCTCTCACCACACCCTCACACGCCCTTACCACACCCTCACACACCCTCTCACCACACCCTCACACACCCTCTCACCACACCCTCACACACCCTCTCACCACACCCTCACACACCCTTTGTCACCAACCCTCACCAACCCTCACACACCCTCACACACCCTCACACATCCTCACACACCTCCCCACACCCTCACCTTGTCAGCGATGGTAGACACAAATCTCCTACAGTCCCCGTCAGATGGGAACTGAGTGACGTACTCCACAAGACACTTGACAACCTTCACATGTCCCTGAAGAATATTTAGGAGAAACACCCACCCTGCTAACGATAGGGTCACAATAAACATCCCCACTACATCCACTACGTGCATCCTTCATAGCAGTAGTCACCATAATCACAGGTTGTTGCTTACAGCTACAATTACAGGGTTTTCCCCATAACCACAGTTATCAGTTCCTTTCTCTAGTGTACAATTGAACAGTAACATCCCATCGCCATAGTAACAGGAGTCCCCCCCACCTTCTTGAATGCAGTGATGAGACAGGAGACCTTCCTGTTGTCCTGGGAGTCGGGATCAGCTCTTGCCTTCAGCAGACACCGAACAGCCTCATAATGACCACCTGAGGGCATATGATCATCACGTGACAGTCATGTGACCAGTGCTGGGCAATATAACCTACCATTACAAGCGAGCCACAGTGGGGAGTTCCCCTTCTTATTCTTGACCTCAACACTGGCCCCATACTTCAGCACCATGTCCACAAACCTAACATGCCCTTTGTCCGCAGCTATCGTGAGGGGTGTGTCCTTGGATGACGGCACTGGAGGAGCATTGAGATCCGCCCCCTACGAGGAGGGTGGTCCATAACACACATCAATAGTCATGTAGTACAGTCCACACTCCACACACTACAGTCTATACTTCACACACTGCAGTCCACACTACACACACTGCAGTCTACACACTGCAGTCTATACTCCACACACTGCAGTCTACACACTGCAGTCTATACTCCACACACTGCAGTCACACACTGCAATCCACACACACTGCAGTCTACACACTTCAGTCCACATACACTGCAACATACACACTGCAGTCCACACACTGCAGTACACACACTGCAGTCCACACACTACACACACTGCAGTACACACACTGCAGTCCACACTCCACACACTGCAGTCTACACACTACACACACTGCAGTCTACACACTACACACACTGCAGTCTACACACTACACACACTGCAGTCTACACTCCACACACTGCAGTCTACACACTACACACACTGCAGTCTACACTCCACACACTGCAGTCTACACACTACACACACTGCAGTCTACACACTCCATACACTGCAGTACACACACTACACACACTGCAGTACACACACTACACACACTGCAGTACACACACTACACACACTGCAGTACACACACTACAGTCCACACTCCACACACTGCAGTACACACACTGCAGTCTACACTTCACATACAGCAGTCTACACTTCACACAGCAGTCTACACTTCACACAGCAGTCTACACTTCACACACAGCAGTCTACACTTCACACAGCAGTCTACACTTCACACAGCAGTCTACACTTCACACAGCAGTCTACACTTCACACACTGCAGTCTACACTTCACATAGCAGTCTACACTTCACACAGCAGTCTACACTTCACACACTGCAGTCTACACTTCACACAGCAGTCTACACTTCAGACAGCAGTCTACACTTCACACACTGCAGTCTACACTTCACACAGCAGTCTACACTTCACACACTGCAGTCCACACTACAGTACACACTACAGTACACACAACTCACATGTTCAACGAGCACTTTTCCCACTTCATGGTATCCTCCAGAAGCAGCCTCCATGAGCGGTGTCAGCCCAGTCTTAGCCCGATGCTCCACGTTTCCTCCTCTGGTGCACAGCAGACTCACCACCTCCTGTCTGCCCTGGAAGCAGGCCAGAGTCAGAGCGGTATTCTTGTTCGTCTCAATCTAACACCATACAATACGTAATATGAACCTTTGTGTGTGTGTGTGTGTGTGTGTGTGTGTGTGTGTGTGTGTGTGTGTGTGTTGTGTGTGTGTGTGTGTGTGTGTGTGTGTGTGTGTGTGTGTGTGTGTGTGTGTGCTTATAAATGCTGTCAGTGTAGGTTTTCCCTCCACACACAGTGACCACACCCACCAGCCACACCCACCTGAGCATTAATGTCCGCTCCATGGTCCAGTAGCAGCCTAACAGCTTGGGTGTGTCCATTCATGGACGCTAACATCAAAGGGGTGATCCCTAACTTACTACCAGTTCTGAAGGGGGAGTGACCACAGTAAAGTACCTAGACATGCCCCCAGACACTGAGCCCACCCACCTGGAGTTGACATCAGCCCCAACCCTCAGCAGTGCCTTCATGATGCTGACGTAGCCTCCTGAAGCTGCCAGGGAGAGGGGAGTGTAGTCGGAGACATTTCTGTGTTCGAAGTTGGCTTTCTTCTGTAGCAGTATGTCCACCACCTGCAGGGGAGGGTGTAGGGGTCATTGGTGCTACAGGGGAGGGTGTAGGGGTCATTGGTGCTACAGGGGAGGGTGTAGGGGTCACTGGTGCTACAGGGGAGGGTGTAGGGGTCATTGGTGCTACAGGGGAGGGTGTAGGGGTCATTGGTGCTACAGGGGAGGGTGTAGGGGTCATTGGTGCTACAGGGGAGGGTGTAGGGGTCATTGGTGCTACAGGGGAGGGTGTAGGGGTCACTGGTGCTACAGGGGAGGGTGTAGGGGTCACTGGTGCTACACAAGAGGGTGAAAACACCACACACACACACACACACGTACACACACATACACCACACACACACACACACACACACACACACACACACACACACACACGTACACACACACACCACACACACACACACACACACACACACACACACACACACACACACACACCTCTTGTCGTCCTCCAGAGCATGCTAACGATAAAGCAGTATCTTTTGTTCGATCACTGACAGCTTCAATATTGGCTCCATGGTCCAGGAGGACTGTTACCGTGACAACATGTCCGGCACTAGCTGCTAAGATCAATGGTGTACATCCTAACCCATAGGAGAGGTAGACATTTCCATGATAACGATATTCATCACCTGTATGTTAAAAGATCATTAATGATATTCATTACCCTTCTTGTCCTTGTGCTCGATGTCCGCAGAGTGGGAGAGGAGGAGTTGGACCAGTTTATCGTAGCCGCCTTGAGCAGCCAGGGTGAGTGCGGTGTCATGGTTACTGTCTGTCTGAGCGTCAACTGGGATGGAGGTCCCAATGGAGCCACTCCGAGGGGGGGGATACAGCATCTCACGACCTCGGAAACATGGATCTACACATGTGTGTACATGTAGGGTGTTAAGAGTACGTGTAGGGTGTGGAGAGTACATGTAGGGTGTGGAGAGTACATGTAGGGTGTGGAGAGTACATGTAGGGTGTGGAGAGTACATGTAGGGTGTGGAGAGTACATGTAGGGTGTGGAGAGTACATGTAGGGCGTGGAGAGTACATGTAGGGCGTGGAGAGTACATGTAGGGTGTGGAGAGTACATGTAGGGCGTGGAGAGTACATGTAGGGTGTGTACAGAGTGAGTGGCATAGATAAAGTTTGTGCCACACCCCTACCCCACCCACCTCGCTGGTCTACTTCATCATCACCATCATCTTCATCATCACCCTCTCCACCATCATCAAAGTCGTCTTCAGTATGGTAACCATAGTAACGATAGTCCTGACCCACCACAGCTTGCCCATGGGCTTGTTGTACTCTTTGAAACAGCATCTAGTGGAGCACATCACAGGGTCACCAGAGGGCCATCACATGCACATCACATGCACATCTCAGGGGTATCACATGCACATCACATGCACATCACAGGGCCATCACAAGGTCAACACAGGGCCATCACAGGGCCATCACATGCACATCGCAGGGCCATCACATGTACATCACAGGGCCATCACATGCACATCACAGGGCCATCACAGGGCCATCACAGGGCCATTATTACTGGTGGTCATTACTACACAGGATATGGCTTGTATCCACCCAACATGATATTCATGCATGTACGTATGGTCACACAATACCACTGGTGACCGGAGAACTGCAGGATACAAGACAAACTCTTGCACAATGAGTAGGATTGTTGTGAAATAGCACCTCAATATTGCACAACACACAGACAACACACATATGCAAACACACTTCTTGAAATTGGAGGATTTCTTGCTTGGTTGGCATAGCAACTGATCCGAGAGGTCCCTCCATTGGTACAATTTGATTTACAATTTGCGTGGCAGTTGACTGGTAGGTGTGGCTGCCACGCCCCTCACTGCCATACATCAGCTCAGATGGTATGGCTTCCATGGAGAAAGCCCTCCTCAATCCAGTGCTGGAGGGACAGGAGTTGAGTAATGGAGGGAGTTGAGTAATAGAGGGAGGTGAGTAATGGAGGGAGTTGAGTAATGGAGGGAGTTGAGTAATGGAGGGAGGTGAGTAATGGAGGGAGTTGAGTAATGGAGGGAGTTGAGTAATAGAGGGAGTTGAGTAATGGAGAGAGTTGAGTAATAGAGGGAGTTGAGTAATGGAGGGAGTTGAGTAATGGAGGGAGTTGAGTAATGGAGGGAGTTGAGTAATGGAGGGAGTTGAGTAATAGAGGGAGTTGAGTAATGGAGGGAGTTGAGTAATGGAGGGAGTTGAGTAATGGAGAGAGTTGAGTAATAGAGGGAGTTGAGTAATGGAGGGAGTTGAGTAATGGAGGGAGTTGAGTAATGGAGGGAGTTGAGTAATGGAGGGAGTTGAGTAATGGAGGGAGTTGAGTAATGGAGGGAGTTGAGTAATGGAGGGAGTTGAGTAATGGAGGGAGTTGAGTAATGGAGGGAGTTGAGTAATGGAGGGAGTTGAGTAATGGAGGGAGTTGAGTAATGGAGGGAGTTGAGTAATGGAGGGAGTTGAGTAATGGAGAGAGTTGAGTAATGGAGGGAGTTGAGTAATGGAGGGAGTTGAGTAATGGAGGGAGTTGAGTAATGGAGGGAGTTGAGTAATGGAGGGAGTTGAGTAATGGAGGGAGTTGAGTAATGGAGGGAGTTGAGTAATGGAGGGAGTTGAGTAATGGAGGGAGTTGAGTAATGGAGGGAGTTGAGTAATGGAGGGAGTTGAGTAATGGAGGGAGTTGAGTAATGGAGGGAGTTGAGTAATGGAGGGAGTTGAGTAATGGAGGGAGTTGAGTAATGGAGGGAGTTGAGTAATGGAGGGAGTTGAGTAATGGAGGGAGTTGAGTAATGGAGGGAGTTGAGTAATGGAGGGAGTTGAGTAATGGAGGGAGTTGAGTAATGGAGGGAGTTGAGTAATGGAGGGAGTTGAGTAATGGAGGGAGTTGAGTAATGGAGGGAGTTGAGTAATGGAGGGAGTTGAGTAATGGAGGGAGTTGAGTAATGGAGGGAGTTGAGTAATGGAGAGAGTTGAGTAATGGAGGGAGTTGAGTAATGGAGGGAGTTTTGTACATGCCACATCCACTAATTCGTGCCACACCCACTAATCCATGTCACACCCACTCACCCATTAAGAGATTTGAGAAGTCCTCGATTTCTTGGAGGTAGGAAATCTGGTAGACGAGGGTTATCGAAATCGCCAAGGTAACTGTTGCTAGGCAACCTCAGTGTGCTCACAGATGGTTTCTGTTCATAAACTTGAGGTGAACTCTGACCAATAGGATCTTGCCTTGGCTGTTGGCATGGATACGGAATGTCGTCATTAGAGCTCTCATCAGACGATAAATCCTCTGGAGGAGCAGCTCGCTTGCGAGAGCCTTTCTGGATCTGACCTGAATTAATGTAGTTAGATAGTCAGTGTATCAGTAGTAGATTCAGTACAGGATTAATACAGTTAGATAGTCAGTGTATTGGTACAGGATTAATACAGTTATATGGACAGTGTATTAGTACAGGATTAATACAGTTAGATAGTCAGTGTATTGGTACAGGATTAATACAGGATGATTGGCTTCTAACCTGGGATGGAAGGGGGTGGTCTCGAGAGGTGATGATGTTGAGACATTGGCATTGCCATGGCAACAGAAGGGTGTTGCTTCCCGAAATTAAAGGTGGTTTTAGTGGGATCCCTTGACTGGTCGGTTGTGGGTGTGGTCTTCAGGTGGGACACGTTCTCTTGATTACTGGTGGGTGTGGTTAGTTGATGCGGCAAAAGGTCCTGATCAGCAGGAGTGGTCATCTGCTGCAACACGCCCTCTTGATCAAGAGTGGGTGTGGTCATTTGTTGCAACACACCCTCCAGCAGCCCAGCTTGTGACGCTCTGAGCAAGGCTTGTTGCTGCAGCGAAGGGACAACTGCAGAAGTGGCTGATGGGGTCACTGGAGCATTGGATGGAATGACGGAGGGATTGATGGAAGAAGGATTCATCAGCAGGTTAGATGGAACAGGTGTGGAGTTGATGGAAGACGCATTGGCCATCATGGTCGACTGTAATCGTATGTCTTCTGTCAGGAGGAAACAGGCGATGTGAGTGTGTCCTCCCTTGGCAGCCTCGATGAGGATGGTCGAGTTGTCCTACAGGCACACACAGGTACACACAGGTATACACAGGTACACACAAGTACACACAGGTACACACAGGTACACACAGGTACACACAGGTACACACAGGTACACACAGGTACACACAGGTACACACAGGTATACACAAGTACACACAGGTACACACAGGTATACACAGGTATACACAGGTATACACAGGTACACGCAGTTGACCGTCACATGACCGACCACTTTCAGATGATGCATCCAAGGTGTGTGAGGTGAGGAACATGCCAGCATGATGTACATACCTTCAGGAGACAGGATGGGTCAGCCCCTTTCATTAGGAGGTATTGCACAACACCAATATGGCCACCAGCACATGCTAACGATAGTACAGTGTGGTCACGGGATGTTGTTGCTCGATTGACATCAGCCCCTACCCAGCAAGATAGGAAACAGGTCTGTAGTTTATGGTGCGTGTGTGTGTGTGTGTGTGTGTGTGTGTATGTGTGTGTGTGCGTGTGTGTGTGTGTGTATGTGTGTGTGTGTGTGTGTGTGTGTGCGTGTGTGTGTGTGCGTGTGTGTGTGTGTGTGTGTGTGTGTGTGTATGTGTGTGTGTGTGTGTGTGTGTGTGCGTGCGTGTGTGTGTGTGCGTGTGTGTGTGTGTGTGTGTGTGTGTGCGTATGTGTGTGTGTGTATGCATGTGTGTGTGGTGCAGTGGTGTCAGGTGATCAGACCTCGCTCCACAAGGAACTTGACTGTCTCCAGATGTCCAGACCTGGCAGCCTTCATCAGTGGAGTCCTCCCCCCCTCACTCTTGTGCTCCAGGTTGGCCCCTCGGCTGAGGAGGAGCTCACACACCTGTTGACGTGGGGTGGGTGAGGAGTAGGGGTCATTGTTACCATGGTAACATCAACAAACCTTTCGATGACCATTTCCAGCGGCACATGTGAGTGCAGTCTCTAAAGCAGCTGACGTGGCATGGATGTTGGCTCCTGGGGGAGGGTCAGGAGGTGTGTCCACAATATCAGATTAAGCAAGATACTTGCACACATACGTATGTGTGTATTTTAACATCACCTTATTACCACTTCTACACTCCCACACCCTCACCACCTCTACACACACACACACACACACACTCCTCACTACCTCCACACACACACAAACTACCTTCACACACTCCCCAATATCTCCACACACTCCCCAATATTTCCACACTCACCCTCACCACCTCCACACCCCCTCCTACCTCCACACTCACCCTCACCACCTCCACACACCCTCCTACCTTCACACTCACCCTCACCTTGCTCAATGAGGTAGCTGACCACAAAGTAGTGTCCCTCCTGAGATGCCTCCATCAGGGGGGTGGAGGCCCCCAGCTCGATGTCAGCTCCTTTGCTGATGAGGTACTTCACAGGTTGGAGGAAGCCCCCACAACAAGCCAGGGTCAGAGCAGTCTCCTGAGTCTCCTCAGTTTGAGCATTGGCATTAGCTCCTACAAACCAAGGGAAATCCAGTGTGTGTGTGTGTG
>OZ026565.1:4801052-4816052 GCA_964020155.1 Chondrilla cf. caribensis | reverse complement strand
ATATGTGAGACACACATTACATTGGGACAGGACTAAGTACCTGTATACATGTGTACATGATTCAGCTACATGTGTGGTCAAGATCTCCTCATTTAGCATACATGGATGAGGAGTTTGCTAATGTAGATGGAACTGAGTGGACCAGATAGACAGTGACAAGTAAATGCATCAGTCACATGAGTCTCAGGTGACTTGCACATAGCAGCTTTAATTTTGTTGGAATGGAAGTAGAAAATACAAGCTGGACCCAAAACTACAGAACTCGCTGGTTATTACTTGTGGGAGGAGTTTAGTAGGAGGGAACAGTACTCAACAAGAAGGGCGGACACAGAACAAAGGGAACATGATGGTTCTCCTCATTCTCACTAACTGCTCACACAGAACAAAGGGAACACGATGGTTCTCCTCATTCTCACTAACTGCTCACACAGAACAAAGGGAACATGATGGTTCTCCTCATTCTCACTAACTGCTCACACAGTACAAAGGGAACATGATGGTTCTCCTCATTCTCACTAACTGCTCACACAGAACAAAGGGAACATGATGGTTCTCCTCATTCTCACTAACTGCTCACACAGAACAAAGGGGACATGATGGTTCTCCTCATTCTCACTAACTGCTCACACAGAACAAAGGGAACATGATGGTTCTCCTCATTCTCACTAACTGCTCACACAGAACAAAGGGAACATGATGGTTCTCCTCATTCTCACTAACTGCTCACACCAACCTTCATTTTACTCTCTCTGTCAGATATTTGGACACTCTTCATTGGACCACACAATTTGGGAACTTCACCTTCCTAATATGGAAAAAAAGCAGTAAAATATTAATGTAAACACTATGCCACGCCCACTTTATTGTTCGTCTTGTACACCTTGTCTTGGTCTTTACTTAGGATGCAATAATAGGTGTGGTTGTGACAAGATGGACAAGTGGGTGTGGCTACATGTACTCCTCCCTCTCTCATTGTTGAGGTGGTTACTCAGAGATGTGAGGCCTACATGGGGAGGTGTGTACACAGCATACACACCCACTCACCTTGGACACCTTAACAGCACCCTCCAGTCTGTTCTCTGGATCACTCAGCTTCTGTCTAGTGGTCTCAAGTTCCTAGATGTGCAGGATTGACAGGGATAGGTCACAGTAGTGAAGGGTCTTGGTGGTGTGCTTGGTACTGCTATACAACGTTCTGCCAACATCACACACTGGTCAGTCAATTACATGTGCATGTACACAGCATGGTTCTGGGGTACCTCACATCAGTTCACCATCCAAGTAGCACTGGTTGAGGACACATGGACAAACACACCTTAACAGCACCCTCCAGCCTGCTCTCTGTATCACTCAGCTTCTCTTCGAGTTCCTGAATGTACAGAATGAACAAGACACAGTAACCAGTACACAGCAGTGAAGACATCAGTAAATGTGTACAGGAGGTCACAGGAGAAGGAGTTCAGGAAGGACAAGGATGTGCAAGGTGAGAAGGAACTTGAAATGGACACTTCAGTGTCTTTGGAAGGGAAGTGAATTGTATGTTCCAAAGCGAAAGGTGTTGTCCTAGTTTAGGTGGTTACTCAGAGATGTGAGGCCTACATGGGGAGGTGTGTACACAGCATACACACCCACTCACCTTAGATATTTTAACAGCACCGTCCAGTCTGCTCTCCGTATCACTCAGTTTCTCTTTAGTGGTCTCAAATTCCTAAATGTACAGAATTTGAAAACTTAAAAAGTTCATAATATACATAATTTTGTTAACTTGGGATCATGAAGAGTTCACTCCACCCTAGCTCTCTTAAAGTACACACTACACACACCTTAACAGTATTCTCAAAATTCTCTTTAGTTGTCTCAAGTTCCTAAATGTACAGAATTGACTAGACACAGTTAACAGCTGCAATTGTATTGGACCACATTTAAAGGTCTTTAGGATGACAAGAGGTGAACAAATGTAACCTTTGACCTCTTCAGTGACAATGACATCAAAGAGAGAGACCACATGGACACAAGGGGCTGACATGACACATAAACTCCAATGACACCACCACCATCACTGGTGGAGACACTCACCAATACTCTCTCAACAAAGCAATGCACAATGACGGCAGGTGGACGTTCCTTGTGGTCGTCCTTCAGACAGTGAAGAATGAACGGCTTTAGTGGGTGACCATCGGACAGCCTAGACAGGTCCTCCCGGCGTCTCACTACCTCTGGCTTTGTACCGATTCCAAACAGCTTCACCGAGGGGTAGCGACCCGTGGATATCTCCAACATCAGCACACCCAGGGAGAACATGTCGATCTTCTCCGTGTAGTGAGGGTGCTCGCTCAAAGCCTCCGGAGGCATAAAGGGAACCGCTCCTGGTTGGCCCGTACTGAAGTAGTCCACCGAATTCTCCTTCAACCGGGACTGTCCTAGGTCGCCGAGTTTCACCACGCCTTCTTCGCTCAGCATCACGTTCTTGTCGTTCAGGTCGCGATGGACGGCGGGAGGAGACCGACTGTGCAAGAACTCCAGACCGATCGCTATTTCCAAGCAGATCTGAAGCTGTCGACGAAGACTCAGTTGTCTTTCTCGACCGAGAAGGTCCCTCAGGTTCTCTTTCATCCTCTCCATCACTAAGACGGGCTCTTCGCTTTGGACATCGTAGAAAGCTCCCGAGAATCCGACGATATGGGGATGCTTCAGTCCTTCCAGGAGACGACACTCCTTCTCGAAATCGCGCACGACTCTTTCCCACGTCTCTCGCTCTCCACTGGCCGCTTCGAGGAGAAGTCGGTGGATTTTCTTGACAGCGACGGGACGACCGTCCAGTTGTCCTTCGTGGACGGTGCCGTAAGCACCCCGGTTGATCTCTAGTCCTATCCTCAACGAAGGAGGAATGGGTCGAAAGTAACTGGAGAGGTTACGTCTCAGAGCAGCCATTAGCGAGGAAACGCCCAAAACTGATCTTCCCACTGGACCATATATGGCTTCTGGTATATCACACGTGATACATAACTCACGTGACCATATACTAATCCATTCCAACCGCCCAGGGCGACACTACTACGCCTCCAATATAATGTACACACACTCACGAACATATGCACTGAGAGTGTTTGTGGTGAGTTAGCTACAAGAAATGGTCCTCATCAGGAGGGGGTCATGATGAGGGTGCAGTGAGCAGAAGAGGATAGGGTGTCAGTAAGACCTTGTTACAGTGAAGACGTCCAAACATCAGCTGGTACACTGCACCCATGTACTGGTGAGAGTGGAGGGTCTACAGGAGCTGATACTGCTCTGGTTAGCTACCTCGGGGTATCAGCTGGTACACTGCACCCATGTACTGGTGAGAGTGGAGGGTCTACAGGAGCTGATACTGCTCTGGTTAGCTACCTCGGGTACAGGTTCAGCTCTTGTACACTAGCAGTCTCTCCTGAGGGACCACAGTAATATTGCATGAAGTTAGACAACAGTGGATACAGCAAAGTACTGTAGAGGAGAAATGTACATGAATGGACACAAACACCACACACATGCACACACACACACACACACACACACACACACACACACACACACACACACACACACACACCATATCCATATACTGCTTGTACTCTAAAGACCTCAATGAGGAGTGAGAGGACAGAAATAATCAGTGGTTTCCAACCTGGTCCACACACTGCGACTAACACAGAACAGCTGTCTACTGGATATGCTGAGTACTTACACCTGATCCACTCACCAGTCAACTTGAGGAGGTCCTTATACTGAATTAAGAGTTGACCTTGTACACTGACCAGAAGGATGTCAGAAAAGTGGAGGAACTTGTGTTGTGTGAACTCTTGAGGACAATGACATGATGGTGGGTGGAGAGGGGATGACGTTGTGCTGATGATCACCTTTGATATTATGATGAATCAACCTTAATTAACGAGCCTTCTAATTAATTTCAGATAAACATTGAATACCCATTCACTCCACAAAACAAACAACATTTATAAATCACAATTAAATACATACAAATAAAAGAATTGATTTAATAGTCAAAACAAAGATTTGTTCATTCTCCTTCAACACACACACACACACACACACACACACACACACACACACACACACACATACATCTGATCACAATCCTCTGTAGGTAGGAGTCTTGACACTTTTAGATAACAATGGAGTAGATCCACTTCTAATGGGTCTCCTGCTACGACTGGACACAGAGAACAGTATGGCAGGTTTATACACCAACATACACATAGGACAGGATATAAAATACACACTTACCATACTCTGAATACAGTAATAATGGCCAATATTGCTAATACCATCAATATAACTGTATAAAAGACAATGGATCAGTATAACAGCTAGTATAACAGCTAGTAAAACAGCTAGTATAACCGCTAGTATAACAACTAGTATAACAGTTCTGGATGTTGACATACGTACAATGAAGAACACTAGTGTATACAATCAGTATAACAATCAGTAAAACATTCAGTATAACATTCAGTAAAACAATCAGTATACAATTCAGTATAACATTCAGTATAACAATCAGTATACCATTCAGTATACTGTTCCCTCTCAGTAACTGATAACTCTTAGCATAACAAGTTGAACATACATACTGTTAACTGGTAATCTCAAATAGGAACACACTCAACAGACAACACAGCTCAAATCTCTAGCTCTGTGAAAGTGGACACAAGTAAGTGCACAGGCTGGACAATGTGGAGGGTGTCTGCATGTTTTTATTCTCAATTTAAAATTAGAAATAGAAACTAGAACCTACTCACCTGTGACTGACAACACCAGTACAACATAGAATGCAGGCATTGGGATACATACCTAGTGGAGGAGACAACAAGTTGATAAACAACAACAACAACAACAACAACAACAACAACAACATTGTACATACTCACATCTTTGCTGCCGTTAGCCATAAACAGTGGTTCACAATACTGGGGGGACTGGCTACCAGCCGGGCAATAGGCATCCGCTGGACAAGGTTGGGGAGGCTCAAAGTTGTACTGAAGAACGGAAACAACTGACGTAAGGAATGAGGACACTTTCTGGGATTATGGGATTTCTGTGAATTTCACAAATCAGCATTTGTTCACAAAATGACCAAATGTGAAATTTCTTGCTCACATAGTACTAAGTGTACAATGAGCTTGAAAGCTATATTGTGCAACCATTCAGGAATTTTAGATAACATGGGAATTTGTATCCATACAGTATAATCTGTGAGTGATGCAATACACTGTGTGAGTGATGCAATGCATCATGCAAATGGTGTAATACATTGTCTGAGTGATGCAATACCAAGGCTCAGTGTTGCAATGTGTAGAGTACCTGCTACATCAAACAATAAGTACATGCACATGTTTACAGTGTTCAGTGAATGTAATGATATTCATTACCTTACAATAGTATCCCTGTGGGCACTCATAACAACTGGACTGTCCCTTATCCGGCTGGTACCACCCCACCCCACACTCCACACACACGGAGTGACTGGCATCCCGGTAGCAACCTGCACACCATTAGACACAACAAACGATATTTGATTTGTCACAACAGGTACAGGATTTGTCACAACAAGTACAGGATTTGTCACATCAGGTACAGTATTTGTCACAACAATTCGTACAAGATTTGTCACAACAGGTACAGGATTTGTCACATCAGGTACAGGATTTGTCACAACAATTTGTATGAGATTTTTCAGAGGTTGTAGCATGTGGTGTGTACACAGGGTTGTAGTAAACACTCATATGTGTACAGCTGTTTTGTGAGTCTACAGTGAGAGAGCTCATCTTATGGTTCCTTGATGGTCACCAAGCAAGACAGTGGGAAGAGGGAAATTGTAGGGGAAAGTCCCAGGTATTGAGGTGAAAACTCACCAGTCAGGTAAACATCCCACTCAAGTTAACACAATCACCACGATTTTGGTACATCACTATAGTAACGCACATACATGTCATGTGACACCTCACCACGACTACAGTTTTTACAGGACATTTCTCCCATTCCACTCTCCTGGCCGAGAGGACAGTACGAGCAAAAACCACAACCTGAGCGGCTGCAGAGGGAGGAGGGGGGGATTTCACAATATAGTGAGCAGATGTTGCAATACACAGGGTGGATTTCACAGTACATTGAGTAGATCTTGCAAATAGAGGGTGATGTTGAGATATCATAGAGTATTTTCATTCATATTCCTATTTCTATAGCTAGATGGTGTTGCAATACACCAGAAGAGTGAAGCAATACAGAGTTGAGGTGTCGCAATACACTGGTAATGTGAAGTAACACAGAGTTGAGGTGTTGCAATACACTGGTGAAGTGAAGCAATACAGAGTTGAGGTGTTGCAATACACCAGTGGAGTGAATCAATACAAAGTTGAGGTGTCGCAATACACTGGTAAAGTGAAGTAATACAGAGTTGAGGTGCTGCAATACACTGGTAAAGTGAAGCAATAGAATTGAAAAGTGAGTGTCGCAATATGCCGGCATAGTGTTGCAACACATGTACACACACTGTACAGACTCACTTGCAAGCTGTACCAAGATGACACGGCATGCACTTGGGACCACCCTCCGAGGGCTGGTAGTGACCTGTTTGAACAAGTTAGAATGAAATAGTGGGTGGGGCTGAATACAGAGCTCCACCCACCTGGACCACACTCAATACATGATGTTCTGTTGTCTAAAGAGACCTCACCAATCGAACAAGCACTGCACAGGACACACCCACTGGTGCTGGAGGGATGACACTTGACAATAACAGGCAATATCAACAGAATCTCAATTATGTATGTATAGAGGGTGATGATGGAGGGAATTACTGTATGTATAGAGGATGATGATGGAGGGAGTTACTGTATGTACAGAGGGTGATGATGGAGGGAATTACTGTATGTATAGAGGATGATGATGGAGGGAGTTACTGTATGTATAGAGGGTGATGATGGAGGGAGTTACTGTATGTATAGAGGGTGATGATGGAGGGAATTACTGTATGTATAGAGGATGATGATGGAGGGAGTTACTGTATGTATAGAGGATGATGATGGAGGGAGTTACTGTATGTATGGAGGATGATGATGGAGGGAGTTACTGTATGCATAGAGGGTGGTGATGGAGGGAGTTACTGTACGTATAGAGGGGGATGATGGAGGGAGTTACTGTATGCATAGAGGGTGATGATGGAGGGAGTTACTGTACGTATAGAGGGGGATGATGGAGGGAGTTACTGTATGCATAGAGGGTGGTGATGGAGGGAGTTGCTGTACGTATAGAGGGGGATGATGGAGGGAGTTACTGTATGCATAGAGGGTGATGATGGAGGGAGTTACTGTATGCATAGAGGGTGGTGATGGAGGGAGTTACTGTACGTATAGAGGGGGATGATGGAGGGAGTTACTGTATGTATAGAGGGTGATGATGGAGGGAGTTACTGTATGTATAGAGGGTGATGATGGAGGGAGTTACTGTATGTATAGAGGGTGATGATGGAGGGAGTTACTGTATGTATAGAGGGAGATGATGGAGGGAGTTACTGTATGTATAGAGGGAGATGATGGAGGGAGATGATGGAGGGAGTTACTGTATGTATAGAGGATGATGATGGAGGGAGTTACTGTATGGTTGGTTGATTTATGAGAAATCCCAACTTGGAGGGTCTTATTCCGACAATTTGACAAATGTTATAGTCAAATTCATTACCAATTCTCCACTCACACTGGCCCTCACACACTCAACGTAGAAATGGAGGCTACCATTAACGTGTGTATGAGGAGATTGAACTTCCTGAATGCAATGGTCACCTCATATCAGAGAAGGACAAACATGCACCATTATTATGCAGAATATACAACAACAGTCAGCTCTTCACATCATGTAATTCCCCAACAGTTAGCTCTTCAAATCACCATGTAATTCCCCAGTATAAATCCCTCACCAATGTCACCCGCTATACAGTATGAGATGACAGACATGTCTGGCTACTCAAGCCCACCCTCCAGTGGCTGTACACTCACTGGCAGTAGTGTCCTGGAGGGCAAAGGTCACAAAGGAGACTTCCTTTAGCAGTTTGGTTGTGGCCCACAGGACAGGGAGTGCAGGATGTCTGGCCTGTAGGACAACAACAAGGTCAACAACAACAACAACAAAAACAACAACTGGTAACAACTGTGAAGTTGGTGGATGAATAGATCAAATTTATCATGGCAAAGATGATATAAATGAAAGTAAGAATTACAAACAACAACAACAACAACAACAACAACAACACACCTAGTTCATTTGTGTAGCTTCCAGGAGAGCAGGGGTTACAAGAGCTCTGTCCAGTCTCATTCTGGTAGGTCCCTTCAGCACAAGGTTCACATTCCTTACAGCCCTCAGGGTTGTTCCTGGGAGGATACACCACTAGTTTAGACCGGTTTGGACCAGTATGGACCAGTATGTTGTGGGAATAGCACCACCAGAATCAGACCCACTCACTCCACCCATCACCCCCACTCACTCCACACATCACCCCCACTCACCCCACCCACCACCCCCACTCACTCCACCCACCACCCCCACTCACTCCACCCACCACTCCCACTCACTCCACCCACCACTCCCACTCACTCCACCCACCACCCCCACTCACTATCCACCACCCCCACTCACTCCACCCATCACTCTCACTCACTCCATCCACCACTCCCACTCACTCCACCCACCACCCCCACTCACCCACAATATTCTCCCTCCTGACACGGTTCACACTGGTCGGCTCCTGTTCCATTCTGGTACTTCCCCTTGTTACAGACCTCACACTCCACACTACCTTTACCAGGTGCTGCCGTACCACTTGGACACTTACCACAAGATGACTGACCAGTGTGTGTCTGGTTGCTTCCTACAAAGTACACACAGTACACAGTAAGTGTTCACTGGTATGGGGACACTAGTATGGGGACACTAGTATGGGGACACTAGTATGGGGACACTAGCTTGGGGACGTTAGTATGGGGACGTTAATATGGGGACACACCCACATGACACACCCCACCACAACCTCTGCTGACCTTCTTCACACTGCAGACAGACTGTTGACCCATTATCAGATGTGAAATGACCTTTCGGACAAGGAAGACAGGTTGTAGCTGCAGTATCATTCTGGTAGTGGCCACTGGTGCAGCTGGTACACTCCACACATCTTTCATTGCTGAGAGATGGAGGGAGTATATACTGTATGTACTGCACTACCCTGCACCCCAACATGAAGGCACACACAGGTACACAGGGAGTATATACTGTATGTACTGCACTAGCCTGCACCCCAACATGAAGGCACACACAGGTACACATGTAATAGCTAAAGTAGCTCTCGAGAGGTACTTTAGCTATGGGCAATGATTAGTAGACGTGTGAATAGGAAATGACCAATTATCCACAATGCAATATCGAATGAAGTGTGCGTACATCAGGGAAGTGTACACACATCACGAATGTGTGCACTCCTTTTTCTTTGAAGTCGCCCATGCAACATACCACATAGGCACACACAGGTACACACAGGTACACACAGGTATACACAGGTATACACAGGTATACACAGGTACACACAGGTACACAGGTACACACAAGTACACAGGTACACAGGTACACACAGGTGCACACAGGCACACACAGGTACACACAGGTATACACAGGTACACACATGTACACAGGTACACACAGATACACAGGTACACACAGATACACAGGTACACACAGGCACACACAGGCACACACAAGTACACACAGGTTGGGGCATACATACCTGCAGTAGTGACCTGCTTCACAAGGTGAACATTCCGTGCACTTCTCACTACTGTGAAGTAATAATAATAAGGTCAGTTGATGTAGCAGCTTATTGGTATGGGTTATATGCAATGCACAGTTCATACAGTTTAACACACGATACACTTGAACATGTACAGTACAGATACTTTTGTTCTTAAATATATACACACATGTTTGACACACACACACACACACACACACACACACACACACACACACACACACAAACACACAAACATGTTCACACATATTAAATTACTTGCAGAAATGCCCAGGTTGACATGATGAACATTGTGTCTGTCCCGTTCGGTTGTTGTAGGAACCAGGAAGGCAGCTTTTACATTTGTCAGTACCGTCACAGCTTCCAGCAGCACAGGAAGTACACACAGCTACAGTGAGAGGAGGTCACAGGAAGTACAAGTAGGTTAGGTAAGGTCACAGGTACACAGCTACAGTCAGAGGAGGTCACAGGTACACAGCTACAGTCAGAGGAGGTCACAAGTACACAGCTACAGTGAGAGGTGGTCACAGGTACACAGCTACAGTGAGAGGTGGTCACAGGTACACAGATACAGTGAGAGGGTGGTCACAAGTACACAGCTACAGTCAGAGGTGGTCACAGGTACACAGCTACAGTCAGAGGAGGTCACAGGTACACAGCTACAGTGAGAGGTGGTCACAGGTACACAGCTACAGTGAGAGGTGGTCACAGGTACACAGCTACAGTGAGAGGTGGTCACAGGTACACAGATACAGTGAGAGGGTGGTCACAGGTACACAGCTACAGTGAGAGGTGGTCACAAGTACACAGCTACAGTCAAAAAGGTCCACAAGCTTTATCTTTAGCATACACTACTCCTTATGTCCCCTCGATCCACCTGTAACCAATGCGGGCTCCTATAACACGGGAATGCACGTGCAACGAGCAGAGACAAGGATCTCACGTGTGGTCTTACCTTTATCAGCATATGTACCCGCTGGACAAGGCACACACGCCCTAGGACCTCGCGGAGGCTTGTCAGGAGGACGGGGACTGCCTGTTGGAGGGTGAGAGGAGAAGTGAGCCACAATTCCATTCATTCTATCTATCACTAAGAAACTCCGAATCGAATTATAACAGCTCGACAGGAGGAGTAGAATGACAGTTTGTATCCTTCCGAAAATCCCTCCTCACCTGCTAATCCTGTATTCCAATGATGGAGGGACCAGCCAACGACCAGAAAAGCGAGGACAAGTCGGAGCCGAGCCATTTTGCTGTACTGCTTGGACGTGAGGTCACATGACAAGCTCGTCAATATGCGTTAGTTTCCGTGTATTCTATGCGTTTGCAAGACTTCCGGTCAGTCTTGTTCCCAGACCCACTATTACCTTATTCGTGATAGTGGGTCTGGGAACGAGACTGCAACCGGTCGGGCCTGTTGAACCATAGATATACTCTACAGCTCTTGCAGCTGGACCATCCTCATCAGGTGGGGGTGGGGAGCTGGGGTGGTTCAATTTATCCTGTACACAAGCGGCATGTGCCAAATGTGAAGCTGATCTACACACCCTCTGGGGTCCACCAGATCATTGAGAAGTGACAGCCACGCCCTCTGGGGTCCACCAGATCATTGAGAAGTGACAGCCACGCCCTCTGGGGTCCACCAGATCATTGAGAAGTGACAGCCACGCCCTCTGGGGTCCACCAGATCATTGAGAAGTGACAGCCACGTCCTCTGGGCTCCACCAGATCACCTTGAGATGACCACCGTGCCATGCAACATGCATTTCATGCCGTCAACACATCACATACAACAATTCCATGCCTGCTATACTGTCATAACTCTGCATATACGGTACTTTCAGTAAAAAAGTGAACGTACTACGGGCGTACCCGTACCCGTATTTTAACCGTACGTAGTCGACACGTCCGTAACCCGTAAATGAGTGACCCGTACTTCTACTGCATTCTTCAGCAAGTGATAATTACTTTAGGCGAAGGTGACAATGATACGTCATAATTATTGCGCAACGACGGTGTGATTTGATTCCGCGAGACGAAGAAAAATGGCTTATTCGACCGATATATACCAGCGAATTCGAGTGCTAATCTTTCGGAAACAGAGGATTAGCACGGAATATTCGAAATTACATGGTTTTCTAACCTTTTAGACTTACCGCTGTCGCTCTCGGACACTTTTTTGCCGGGCGAAGGCTCATCTCTGCCTTAAACGAGTTCGAATCAACCGAGCGGGATTCTGACGAGGACGATCTTTCCAACAGACGTTACTCTTCTCACGAGAGAAGGTTTCTGGATTTCTTGTACAGGTGAAGGGGCGCTTTAGGTCTGCATTTCTTTCGATTATCACTTTCTCCAGAAATTTAACAACCCGTACGTATCCCGTAGGTATCAACACGTAGGTAAACCGTACTTAACACGTCCGTTCATCCGTAGGCAACCCGTAGTACGTTCACTTTTTTACTGAAAGTACCGTACATGTGTGCATGAGTGTATGATATCCCATCAGTTGTTGGAGCCTCTAGCTCCTAGTCTCTGTGGGTCCTGACTGGGGTAGTGGACAGGACCAAATCCTGGAGGGGGAACCCCCATGGGTGGTTGCCCTAGAAATGGAAAACACGTACAGCAACATAGTGAAGCAATGTGCAGACACCAATCAAATCCAATCAATTCAAATCAGCCAATGGGTAGAACACAGTGCCCAGACAGCATGTGGAAGAACAGTCTATACACAACTTGTCCACCAGGAGGGGTGGAGTACAGTACACCGATCAGTACAACACTAGTCATGATACACCAGGAGGGGTGGAGTACAGTACACTGGTCATGATACACCAGGAGGGGTGGAGTACAGTACACTGGTCATGATACACCAGGAGGGGTGGAGTACAGTACACTGGTCATGATACACCAGGAGGGGTGGAGTACAGTACACTGGTCATGATACACCAGGAGGGGTGGAGTACAGTACACTGGTCATGATACACCAGGAGGGGTGGAGTACAGTACACTGGTCATGATACACCAGGAGGGGTGGAGTACAGTACACTGGTCATGATACACCAGGAGGGGTGGAGTACAGTACACTGGTCATGATACACCAGGAGGGGTGGAGTACAGTACACTGGTCGTGATACACCAGGAGGGGTGGAGTACAGTACACTGGTCGTGATACACCAGGAGGGGTGGAGTACAGTACACTGGTCGTGATACACCAGGAGGGGTGGAGTACAGTACAACACTGGTCGTGATACACCAGGAGGGGTGGAGTACAGTACACTGGTCGTGATACACCAGGAGGGGTGGAGTACAGTACAACACTGGTCGTGATACACCAGGAGGGGTGGAGTACAGTACACTGGTCGTGATACACCAGGAGGGGTGGAGTACAGTACACTGGTCATGATACACCAGGAGGGGTGGAGTACAATGAGAGGGTCACTCACCCATCAGAGGTGGGGGCATGAAGTGAGGGGGTGGGGGAGGGTACATCATCGGCATACCGGGAGGAGGGGGTGGAGGCATGCCTGGGGGCATAGCCAACAATGGCTTCTGCGACGATGATGACCTTGGAAGACTGGTGTCATCTGATTGGAGGAGATTGGCATTGAGAAGAGAGTAACACTATCATAGCTACATACACATGTACACAACACACACACACAAACACACGCACACACACACACAAACACACGCACACACACACGCACACACACACGCACACACATACACACACGCACGCACGCACGCACGCACGCACGCACGCACGCACGCACGCACGCACGCACGCACGCACGCACGCACGCACGCACGCACGCACACACACACCTTTCTGTTCTGATGACTGTGACTTCTGTTCATCGGAAGTTGTGGACAATCCAAAATAATTTGTTTTCGGATCAATCGGGGGTGGAGGGAGTGCTAGTGAGGGTGATATCAGGTAACAATGGTGAGGATGATTGCACATGATGGTGACATAGGAGACTCACGTGCAGGGGGGAGTCCTGGGACTGGTGCCAAATTCAAATCCGAACCGTGAGTTGGAATGGATCCTTGTGGCTTGCCCCACATGATCTTGAGTTTCTTCCCTTTGATGACAAGTTTACCAAAGCTACCCTCGGTGGCCTGTATTGGTCAGAGACAAACATTTAAACAAACAAACAATAAACAAACACACGACACAACATGTCCCGACGTACAGCCTCTGCTGCCTCTCGAGCTGAGAAAGTGATGAAGGAACAGTTCTGCTTGGGTACCATGTGAATGCTGCGTATCTCCCCATACTGGTAGAAGTTGTCCCTGGGGGGAGGGGTGGGGTTGAATCAGGCAGAAACAGGCTCGAATACAACACTGTAACACACACACACACACACACACACACACACACACACACACACACACACACACACAACACACACACACACACACACACACACACACACACACACCTAAGACACACACTTACTTCAGGTCCTTCTCGGTGACAACATCATCCAGTCCACCTACGTACAATGTGGTCACTGACTTGTCCTCCGGCTGCTCCAGTTGAGGCATTGAATCCACTTGTTTGAAGATCTTATCAGCCACTGGGTCATTGATACCGTAGTACCTGCACAGGAGGGTGAACAGTGAGGAGTGGGTGAGTGAGTGAGTGAGTGAGTGAATGGGTGGGTGGGTGAGTGGGTAAGTGAGTGGGTGGGTGAGCGGGTGAGTGAGTGAGTGGGTGGGTGAGTGAGTGGGTGAGTGAGTGGGTGGGTGAGTGAGTGGGTGAGTGAGTGAGTGAGTGGGTGAGTGAGTGGGTGAGTGGGTGAGTGAGTGAGTGAGTGGGTGAGTGGGTGAGTGAGTGGGTGGGTGAGTGAGTTAGTGAGTGGGTGAGTGAGTGAGTGAGTGAATGAGTGAGTGGGTGAATGAGAGAGTGGGTGACTGGTGGGTGAGTGAGTGGGTGGGTGAGTGGGTGTGTAAGAGCATTAGGGAGCAATGGACACATTAACAAGGTATTGAGAAAATGAGTTGAGTATTGGCCACTCCCAGCTGCCACACCCACCTGTCCTTGAGGTTTTGATTGGCCAGTGGATCTGAGGGGTCAGTCGGCATCTCATGCCTGTAGGGACACTCCTCCCCCCGGTTGCACTCCCCCTGTGCGTGGGAGAACACCA
>OZ026565.1:4773552-4798552 GCA_964020155.1 Chondrilla cf. caribensis | reverse complement strand
ACTCACGGAATCTTCCCAATTTTGACGATTGTACGTATTAGTGGATTTGGAGATAGCCATTTTTGATCACGTGCAAGTCACGTTGTCCCGACCACAGTGTCGAGTTAGTCTCGCGATGCCATACCTCGTCCCTCCATTAACTCGGAGTTATGCCTCGTGACGCGAGACTACTACGTGTATACAATATACGACGTGTACTTCAAACACAGTGTAGTGGTGTTGAGCACGTGCGCATAGCTACTGGCTTGATTGGGCCACATCATGCAATGATCCATCAGTAGGTTATCCACAACAGGAACTCCTCCTGGGTCGTAAAAATCTGACTTTTAATTTTATTTCTTATTTTTCAAACAGTAATGAAACAATGAACGATAATGGTGAATACGCACATCCATGATACTTGCATGATTCAACCAGGGTTATTTCACACGCACACAATACATAATGCCTTGCTACTTGTACAGAAATCCTGATATCATATCATGAGAGCCGATATTATCCTCAGCACAACAAAAAAGATACTTGAATATCACAATATGTAATAAATCATTCCATTGCAAATAAAGAAAAGTGTCCATTAACCATTATCCAGTATCCATAAGCAAACCAAATGATGAGCCAATAATAATATTGCTAAATTGAATGAGCCTTTCCTTACAACAACCCCTTTTCGGGCAGGAGGACTAGAAGCGGTTCCCCCTCCTGCAGTACTGCCCCAGCTCCTTGCACTTCTCACAGAGGTCCTGGGGGTGTTCCTTCCTCAGGTCCGAGCAGTCCAACCCATCCGGCTTGTCCAGGGGCCTCTGCTTGTGGGGGTAAACGTTGATGGAGCAGTTACGGCACATCTGGCCGGCATTGGCCCAGGAGTTCCCTGACATCCACGTCCTGTTACAGTTGGTGCAGAGGAACTCGCCAAAACACCTCTTTGTTCCTTGATAGGGGGTGATCCCTTTTTCACGAGGACGTGCCTGTGCAAGGTAGACCAACCAACTTCACATAGTGTGCAGTACAGAACCTACTCACACACACAGGTACACTATAACACTGCCATGACTCAAGTGGATGAAGTTCTGCTACATCAAACCCTTCACACATGTACTTCAATTATTGTGAATAGTGAAACAGTTACTCTATAACTTTCCAGAAACTCTCTTATGAACTCAATGTACTCCATGCTTCCTATCACGTGTGCACTTTAGAGAGCTCATTGAACAGAAGTGTGCACACATCCATGTAAACACACATGGACACACGCACACATGAATACGCAGAGAAGTACACATGCACACACACACACACACACACACACACACACACACACACACACACACACACACACAATACACACACATACACACATGTACACACATGTACACACACACACACACACACACACACACACACACACACACACACACACACACACACAATACACACACATACACACATGTACACACACACACACACACACACACACACACACACTAGCCATACATCTTGCCAGCTACACCAGACAATGATGTGACTCACACACCGCCCACTACACTAGGAGCCAACATTATCAAACCAATGATAGGTGATAACTATCAATTGGTTTGTCTGAATTCACTCAACCTCTAGAGTGTGTGAAGTTTCACATCTATAAGCACCCTCACTCCAGCGCTGGTTCATTCCCACAACACCTGTGAGGGGTTCCCAGAATGATACCTTGTCAGCCTCAATTATCAATCACCACTTCCTCACAAAGCACACTAGGATGGGGGGTTCACACACACTGCCAGCTACACATCATGCAGACATCAAATGTCTCATCAACTTCTACTGTACCACCACAGTCACATCCACCACTGGCACCTTCACTGTCATCGCATCCACCACTGGCACCTTCACTGTCATCACATTCACTACTGGCACCTTCACCATCATTACATCCACTACAGTCATTTCATCACATCCACCACTGGCACCTTCACTGTCATCACATTCACCACTGGCACCTACATCATGGTCACATCCACCACTGGCACTCCCCACACATATGCAGAGTACAGACGGAGCCCCGCCCACACCACAGCTCACCTGTGTGCAGTCTTTGATGAAGTGACCAGTCCCAAAACAGAGGTGGCAGAGGTAACCCTCTGGAGGGGTTTTCTTGGTGTATCCTGCTCTTTGGGATGGTGGTGTCCTCGCAGTTGGCTGGGGGCTTGGAGGGGCACCTAGCTCCAGCTCTCCCACAGCAAATGGAAGTAGACCATGGCGGTGGATGGCTGGGGAGGAGTTGGCCGAGGAGAGTTGAGACAGTGAAAACGGGGATTCTGAGAAATAGGAGAGTAGATGACATCGATCAGTGAGTGTGTGTGTGTGTGTGTGTGTGTGTGTGTGTGTGTACAGACCAAGTATTTAGTATACTAGTAAATGACCACGCTATTATAGTCGATTCCAGTCTCCAAGTATTCCACCCCAATTGCATGTACATCATTCCCTGTACGCATGTCACCACGATGTACCACACTACCCCTGTACACACATCACTATGACATACCATACATGTGATCTAGATGTGTACTTTCAAATTACAGACACTGTACACACATCACCATGCACTGTTATCAGGTCTCTACTAACCATCATTTCTTCTGTAATCTTCTTCGTGTTTCCTTTCAATGCTCGTCTGCTTGGTACTACTGGGGAGAGAATAACGTGGAGTGAACGACAAGACAACAGGTTACAGCCACCGCCCTCCCGCCATATGCGCTACGCGAATCTGCAGCTAGCGGGGCGAGACAGTCTCCTGCAGCAAGGAGACGCTGCAAGGTGAAGTTCGGTGAGCGACAGCATGCAGATGCAAATGTCCTCACCACGACATACCGCTAGCAAGCAATGACTGTCTTACCCATGCACGATCGGCGCTATAGATTCGCAAAAATACACGGTGCCGATCGGTTTGGTATGCTGCATTGAGCGCGCGATCGAGTGTTCCTATAGCTAGCTAGCGTCTACCAAATCTAGACCTGAGCGAGATGCACTGTCTACGCGCCATCAGATATTGCCCTCTCACCTTCTGGGGGTGTACGGAGTGGAGGAGGCTGGTAGGATGGCTTGCCTCGGGAAAGTACGCGGGCTCGGGGAACAAGAGTGCGGGGACTCCTTCGCTTCCTTCACTGTCTCCACCCTGTTCGTCCAACCCTCCAGAGAATACGAATCTAAAGCAAGCAAATAATGATGAAGGAGACGTTACACATGTGCGCTGCAGACCTCCAACATCGTGAATCGGACAGGCGTCCTCTCCGATTATCCGCACCTTCACAATCGAACTCCTTCCAGCGTTCTTCTTCAAGGTTGAGATTGTGCAAACGCTTCAGGAGAGCGTCCGGGTTGAAGCGGCCACCGAAAGTGTAGCAGTCCATGTTGAAAGTTGAGTTGAAAAGGTTGATAGTTACGAAAGACTCTCTTTGTCGACGTCAAAAGCTACTTCGGGTCAACAATTAATTTGGAAATTTAGGGAAGTTAGAATGTTTTTATAATGCAGCAGAAATAGTTGCAGTTAGGGTAGGTCGTGAATATCATTATCTGGGCCTCCCTCGAGGCTTCGGATTGAGAGGACCGTAAACAACACACCGCCCTGGTTGACATTGCGGAGAGGTCTGTACAGATTGTGACAACATGAAGGGGATCTGTACAGATTGTGACAGTGTGGTGGAGATTTGTACAGATAGTGACAGCATGCATGGAGGGGATCTGTACAGATTGTGATAGTGTGGTGATTTGTACAGATAGTGACAGCATGGAGGGGATCTGTACAGATTGTGACAGTGTGGTGATTTGTACAGATAGTGACAGAATGGAAGGGACCTGTACAGATTGTGACGGTGTGGTGGTGATTTGTACAGATAGTGACAGCACGGAGGGGATCTGTACAGATTGTGACAGTGTGGTGATTTGTACAGATAGTGACAGCATGGAGGGATCTGTACAGATTGTGATGGTGTGGTGGTGATTTGTACAGATTGCAACAGTGTGGTGATTTGTACAGATAGTGACAGCACGGAAGGGATCTGTACAGATTGTGACAGTGTGGTGGTGATTTGTACAAAATTTAATAGTGACAGCATTGAGGAGATCTATACAAATTGCATGTGAGAACATGATCTGTACAGATATGTATGTATAATTATACAACATGTCACCGAAGGGATCTGTACAAATTGTGACAGCATGTCATGTATGATATACAGGCTATTATACATGCAATGAACTGATATAAATTAATGAATAGCAGCTGCTACAGGGGACCAACACCACAGTGCTACATGGACCGGCACCACAGTGCTACATGGACCAGCACCACAGTGCTACATGGGACCAACACCACAGTGCTACATGGGACCAACACCACAGTGCTACATGGACCGGCACCACAGTGCTACATGGACCAGCACCACAGTGCTACATGGGACCAACACCACAGTGCTACATGGGACCGGCACCACAGTGCTACATGGGACCAGCACCACAGTGCTACATGGACCAACACCACAGTGCTACATGGGACCAGCACCACAGTGCTACATGGACCAACACCACAGTGCTACATGGGACCGGCACCACAGTGCTACATGGGACCAGCACCACAGTGCTACATGGACCAACACCACAGTGCTACATGGGACCAGCACCACAGTGCTACATGGACCAACACCACAGTACTACAGGGACCAGCACCACAGTACTACAGGGACCAGCACCACAGTGCTACATGGGACCAGCACCACAGTGCTACATGGGACCAGCACCACAGTGCTACATGGACCGGCACCACAGTGCTATATGGGACCAGCACCACAGTGCTACATGGGACCAGCACCACATGGGACCAACACCACAGTGCTACATGTGACCAGCACCACAGTGCTACATGGGACCAGCACCACAGTGCTACATGGGACCAGCACCACAGTGCTACATGGGACCAACACCACAGTGCTACATGGGACCAGCACCACAGTGCTACATGGGACCAACACCACAGTGCTACATGGACCAGCACCACAGTGCTACATGGGACCAACACCACAGTGCTACATGGACCAGCACCACAGTGCTACATGGGACCAGCACCACAGTGCTACATGGGACCAGCACCACAGTGCTACATGGGACCAACACCACAGTGGACGAACTGCTGCACTGCATTCCAGTGGTAGCCCGTGGTTATAGCTACAAGAAATGATAACACATTATGATAAATATGAACTGCCAAGGAACATACATCATGATAATGACATGCGAACAAGGTCTACCTTCAATGTATTCTTCGTATTATGATATACATGAGAGTGTATATAGTGACTGATGTTGGGCTGATCTGTTGCAACTGACAATTCATACTGCAAAACTCTGTGAACGCAGGGAGCTGTGTTTGGTGATTGCTTTGCTGTATTGGTTCGTATGTGCACACAAACATGCACACACACACACACACACACACACACACACACACACACACATACACACACAAACACACACACACACACAAACACACACGCACACACACACAAACACACACAAACACAACACACACGCAGACACAAACACATACAAACACACACGCACACACAAACACAAACACACACGCACACACAAACACCCCTCCCCTGTTGTGTACTGATCGAAGTAGGCATGACCATCACCATTACAGGTTCATTTCCTGTCACTGGACCAAAGAGTGAGGACAAGCGATTGACCACAATCCCTCATGGTTGATTGCCTGCCTTGCTCTGTCAGGTGTGGAGGGGCCTTGCCCTCTAGTGGGAGTGGAGTCATACTGATATGTCAGGAGATACAACAACACATTATCTCAGACAGTACAAGTGGGCAGATGTACGCAGGAGAGTGCATACACACACGTACACACACACACACACACACTATCACACCGTAGGGTACACAACTACCATCCCACTCTTGTAGGCGTTGACTGCCATCCACATTGATGTGAAGGCTACTGCATACAAACCATAGTACATATCACACACATGCCATGCAGTTGTATATCCACTTAAGTAACATGGTCCAATGGAAAACAAGTGTAGTCAAATACCATGTATCTCCCCATGCCATTGATTGGCTGGCTGGTGTCAGGATTCTATAATTGATATTGACATATGTGTGCAGAGCAATCTCTCTCTCTCTCTGTGTGTGTGTGTGTGTGTGTGTGTGTGTGTGTGTGTGTGTGTGTGTGTGTGTGTGTGTGTGTGTGTGTGTGTGTGTGTGTGTGTGTGTGTGTGTGTACAGGTTGGTGCAGTGTTGCCAGGTCATGCAAGACAGGGTCAATACACCCCGTACACTCCCACCACTCCCGTACACTCCCACCACTCCCACATTATCAACATCACCTTCGAGATGAGCAGAAACAAAATCAACAAAAACAAGAATAACAAAAAATATACATCTACAGAATATCTGATGCTAATTATAACATTCTTAAGTGAAAACAGCTGTAAAATCAGTCTCCATCCACCAGGTGGGGGGTGGGGTCACTGGGAGGTCAGAGAGGAGCTGGCACCTGGAGAGGCATGGGAGATAGGATTCATAGCGAGGAGGAGATGGGGGTGAACAAAACACAACAACCACTCTAGCGTAATGGAGGATAGTGATGTGGTAGATCAGAAATGTGTGTTTGTTGGGATGAACAAAACACAGTAATGATTGCAGAGTCATTTGCCAGCCGTGATAGTGTCTTGATAGGTTGTAAAACATGCACATTGTAAACAAACAAGTAAACAGGTACACAGGTGTAAACAAGCATATACCTACCTGTGAGAGAGGTCTTCTTCTTCTGCAGCATTTTGAAGCACTGGTCACAGACCCTGACTGGCTTAGCCGAGGAGGCCAGCATCATGGAGTGGTCTGAGCAGGAGTGGCAGAATATCCCTCCACAAGCCCTGCAGTGGTGCTGGGGGGAGGGGACACACAGTGACACACACTCTCTCTCTCTCTCTCTCACACACACACACACACACACACACACACTCACATGCACACACACACACATGCACACTAAACACACACACATACAAACATGCACACACACACACACACACACACACACACACACACACACACACACACACACACACATACGCACACACACACACACACGCACACACACACACACGCACACACACACACACACACACACACACACACACACACACACACCTTTCTCCTAGCTACAGAGAACTCCTTTAGACACTGCTGACAGTTAGATATCTGACTATCGTCCACCCAACGCTGCGACTACAGAAGAAAAACCACTCAATTTGATACACATCTTCACACAAGCCACATTTACATTATCATAGACCACACCCACACACTCAGGTGCACACTTATAAAACACCCCCATGCACATCAACAAAGACCACGCCCACATCACCAGAGACCCCACCCACTCACCATGTACATGGCACTGCTGTGCTTCATGTCCGTCATGTTCATCCTCGCCTCACTGAGGGATTGCGCCATCTCAGCCAGGGCTTGCTCCTGTTCAGTCACTGTCTCCTGGAGGGTTGCGTAACGCTCCTGAAGCTCACTGTGCTCCTGTATCAGAAGTGACAAGTGACACAATTACTATGTCACACTGTACACACAGTACACACAGTACACACAGTACATACAGTACATACAGTGCACACAGTATATGCAGTACACACAATACACACAGTACAAACAGTACACACAGTACACACAATACACACAGTATATATAATACACACAGTATATATAGTACACACAGTACCCACAGTACACACAGTACACACAGTGCATACAGTACATACAATGGTGATTGTCAAGACAATATAATCCCCACACTCCACAGGGCACAAGACTGTTTCCATGGTTACCCTCACCGTTTCCAAGGTCTTGTACTTCCTGTAGTGGTGCTGTAGCTCGATGTTCCTGTCCTTCTCCTTCTGCAGCTGGGCCTCAAGGGAGGTACGCCACTCCTTCTCCACTTTCAAATCAGCTTCCAGATTACTCCTGTAGAATGGAAATGGGAAGGTCAAATGAGAGTGGGAACATGCTTGAGTGGGTACCAACCCATCATGGTAGTTGTAAAACACACACACACAGTACACACACACACACACACACACACACACACACACACACGCACACACACAGACATACACACACACACACACACACACACACACACACACACACACACACACACAGTACACACACACACACACACACACACACACACACACACACACACACACACACACACAGACAGCTCACAAAAAGACACAATCAACAAAGCAACGCATCAACACTTCCAACAAAATAACAACAACCTAAATATCAACACCTACTACCTATTAACACATCTTTCCTCACTTCCCTATCATCATATCATAAGTCTACCATCATCATATCATCAGTCTACCATCATCACATCAGTCTACCATCATATTCCTCCACCATAACCAGTGCCACAAGTCTCCCCACAACAAGAAGGCACCCTTTGCAGTAGTAAACAACAACACCCTCCCTGGAGGTGTCACCACCACCACCAAGTGATAGTGTTAGCCTCCATTCCAGCATGTTTCACATTCCATCACCACCACTAGCCCAGATACAGAACACCAGACACACACAGGGGGTGCATGGGACCAGGAATAGTCTACTGATTAGCTGGACAAACAGGAGACATCCACCAGCAATTCAGTGGCATCCAGTCATCAGATAGGGGACTAATGAATATGATTAACTGGATACAACTATGAATATCATTACTGAACCCAGGCCTGACCATTAAAATTGCCTGGAACCTGATAATCCAACACCATTCTACCTAGAACCTGATAATCCAACACCATTCTGCCTAGAACCTGATAATCCAACACCATTCTGCCTGGAACCTGATAATCCAACACCATTTTACCTAGAACCTGATAATCCAACACCATTCTCCCTGGAACCCAGCTATTGTAATGGTGACGTATTCATACATATGATTGTAGGCACAGTACACAGCTGGAAGTACTGAACACACCATCAGGAGCACACCACTAGAAGCACACCACTAGAAGCACACCATGCACTAGAAGCACACCACTAGAAGCACACCATGCACTAGAAGCACACCACTAGAAGCACACCATGCACTAGAAGCACACCACTAGAAGCACACCACTAGAAGCACACCATGCACTAGGAGCACACCATGCACTAGAAGCACACGGCTGATCCTCACTTTGACAGTTGTACTTGTTGCATTTTAGCTCCCATCTCAGTACTTGTGGTCTCTGCCTCAGACAATCTGCTCTGAATCTCCTGCAAACTGTCCCAAAAAGAGAGGAACAACAATGACTGAGCACATACTGCACACACACACACACACACACACACACACACACACACACACACACACACACACACACACACACAGCTCTCATCCCTATTTCAACTCGAGTTGCTTGTTCTGAGAAGAGAGCTGACTGACTCTTCCTTCACATACTGCACACACACACACACACACACACACACACACACACACACACACACACAGCTCTCATCCCTACTTCAGCTCGAGTTGCTTGTTCTGAGAAGAGAGCTGACTGACTCTTCCTTCAAGTGTTTTAATCCGAGCATTCTGGTCCTGGCCAGCTTGCTTCTGGTACTACACAGACAAGGGACACAACACTACAGAGTAACACAGCACCCAGCATCTTGGAGGGAGAGACCCAACAAGGCAGATATCTCAGCCAATCCATTAAACAAACAGAGCATGGGAAGCACAAGGCGAGAATGACTAATTGACAGTGATTCACCTGGTACTGGACTGAATGGAGTAGTGGATTGGAGGGAAGATGAACCCACTTCTATCAAGATATTACAGGTTGGGCTCATCATGTTGTCAACCATTCCCATAAATGCACACACACACACACACAAACACACACACACACACACACACATATACACACACACACACACACACACACACACACACACACACACACACACACACACACACCTGCAGCTGTCCTTGTGTCTTCACATTGATTCCTTTCATCTCCTCAAGTTGTTTACGAAGGGAAATCAAGGAAGACTGTTTCTCCATGATGTCCTTCTCCAAGAGGCTCAGGGCAGTCTGCATTGAGTGCATGGCAACACTGTTTGCAATAGACGTAGTTTGTTCTATGTTCAGTCTAGTACTATGCTCACATCCACTAACCCTCACAGTCTAGTACTATGCTCACATCCACTAACCCTCACAGTCTAGTACTATGCTCACATACACTAACCCTCACAGTCTAGTACTATGCTCACAACCACTAACCCTCACAGTCTAGTACTATGCTCACATACACTAACCCTCACAGTCTAGTACTATGCTCACATACACTAACCCTCACAGTCTAGTACTAACTATGCTCACATCCACTAACCCTCACAGTCTAGTACTATGCTCACAACCACTAACCCTCACAGTCTAGTACTATGCTCACAACCACTAACACTCACAGTCTAGTACTATGCTCACAACCACTAACACTCACAGTCTAGTACTATGCTCACAACCACTAACACTCACAGTCTAGTACTATGCTCACATCCACTAACCCTCACAGTCTAGTACTAACTATGCTCACATCCACTAACCCTCACAGTCTAGTACTAACTATGCTCACAACCACTAACCCTCACAGTCTAGTACTAACTATGCTCACAACCACTAACACTCACAGTCTAGTACTAACTATGCTCACAACCACTAACCCTCACAGTCTAGTACTATGCTCACAATCACTAACCCTCACAGTCTAGTACTAACTATGCTCACAACCACTAACCCTCACAGTCTAGTACTAACTATGCTCACAACCACTAACCCTCACAGTCTAGTACTATGCTCACAATCACTAACCCTCACAGTCTAGTACTAACTATGCTCACAACCACTAACCCTCACAGTCTACCACACACACAAAACGCAACACACAAATAGCACATTCCACATGACCACTACAACCAGTTACACACACATCTCATGACCACAACCACACATCTCATGGCCACACCCACACATCTCATGGCCACACCCACACATCTCATGACCACACCCACACATCTCATGGCCACACCCACACATCTCATGACCACACCTCCTTCTCAATCCTGAGTGCCCGCTGAGCTTCCAGCTGTTTCTCCAGGTCCAGTCTCAGCCTCATCTCAGTGTCCAGCTGTTTCTGACTGGCCGAGTACAGGTCCTTCAGTCCTGCTCTAGCTGTGGTCAAGGCATCACGTTCCACCTCCCTGTCATCTTGGAAGGTCTGCAGGAATATAACTATGGTTTAATCATTGTGACTCACACATAACATACATGCATGCAACACATACACACAGGCACACACACACACACACGCGCGCACACACACACACACACACACACACACACACACACACACACACACACACACACACACACATACTTTTATAACTTTATCGAAATCATCATTGGAACGATCTACTAAAATCTTCAATTTTTCCTTGTCATTAGTAGCCTCCCGGGCTGCTACTTCCAAACTATCCATAGTAGCTAAGAGCCCCTCATTCTCAGCCTGTTTAGTGGCCAGCTCCTTCTGGTACTTCTCCACCATGGACCTGGAGAGGAGAGTGGGGACAGGTGTAGTTGAGTCAAACAGCCCGGTGGAAACTTCATGTCCAAAGACCCATACCCAGTGGAAAACCCCATGTCCAAAGACCCATACCCAGTGGAAAACCCCATATCCAAAGACCCATTACCAGTGGTAAAACCTCATGTCCAAAGACCCATACCCAGTTGAAAACCCCATGTCCAAAGACCCATTACCAGTGGTAAAACCTCATGTCCAAAGACCCATACCCAGTTGAAAACCCCATGTCCAAAGACCCATTACCAGTGGTAAAACCTCATGTCCAAAGACCCATACCCAGTTGAAAACCCCATGTCCAAAGACCCATTACCAGTGGTAAAACCTCATGTCCAAAGACCCATACCCAGTGGAAAACCTCATGTCCAAAGAACCATACCCAGTGGAAAACCCCATGTCCAAAGCCCATACCCTGTGGAAAACTTCATGTCCAAAGACCCATACCCAGTTGCCTTTCACACGATACTCACTCCAACTTCTTATTTCGTTCCTCCAGGAAAGCCTTCTGGTCCATCAGCTTGGCAAGAGTGGATGACTCCTCACTCCCTTCTCTGCTACCACGAGGCTCCTGCTGGACGGCCACCTCCGGGGGCTTCTCCAAGTAATTCCCTTCTCTCAAATACTGACTAAGGTCGATAACACCCAACTACAACAACAAGACAACAATAACACCAAACCATATACAACATAAACAACAACATGACAACAACATGACAACAACAGGACAACAACATGACAACAACAGGACAATAACATGACAATAACAGGACACAACAACATGACAATGTTAACATGCAACTACAACATGACAACCACATGCAAACATTAACACCAAATTACAAAATATAAACAACATTATAAACAACATGACAACATTAACACCGAAATAATACACTAGTAAATAACAACATAGTAACAACATGACAACAACAAATGACAACAGTACTGCAGGGAATCTCACCTTCCCTTTGTGTACTACTGACTACAATCAGTCGACATCCAACCAATTGGATCATCATAGTCTCACTGATGCCATCCCTCAAGCTCAACTCACCGTCCTATCAAAGTCTTCTCCTTTCATCACCACATTGTAGTCCAGCACATTGAGTCCCATCAGCAGCCCACACATGACCATGCTATTCTCGTTGAGAAGGAAGGCTTCGGGGTCATACCACTCACTGGGAAGGTACAAGCACAAAAACACATGGTCACCTTCCGAGATATCGGAGAGGGAGGGGAGCATACTTTAATAATCTTCTTTGTTCTATTAAAGCTTTGAAAAAATCTGCCAGTTTCTTCTGCATCAAAGACCATCTCAACCAGGCACGACCGCGACCCTGTTGAGTTCTGTGGATGCAGGGAGATGAGGGAGGATATAGTGACCGAGTGTGTATGTGTGTGTGTGTGTGTGTGTGTGTGTGTGTGTGTGTGTGTGTGTGTGTGTGTGTGTGTGTGTGTGTGTGTGTGTGTGTGTGTGTGTGTGTGCATGTGTGTGTGTACGTGTGTGTGTGTGCGTGTGTGCATGTGTGTGTGTGCGTGTGTGTGTATGTGTGTGTGTGCGTGCGTGCATGCATGTGTGTGTTGTGTGTGTGTGCGTGTGTGCATGTGTGTGTGTGTGCGTGTGTATGTGTGTGTGTGTGCGTGTGTGCATGCATGTGTGTGTTGTGTGTGTGGGAGTGTGGGCGTGCATATGGTAGTCACAGATAAGATGCACTTCACCTAATGTTGGGTAGTCCTCTCACAGTTGACACAGTCTGTGATAAAGATGGGTCGACCTTCTCTAAAGACTCCACAAGACTCCAATACTCCTTCCGTGAAGGGCCAATAAGTTGTTTCTTCACTGAGAGAGATAGTGTAAGGGCAATAGTAGTGTGTGTGCGTGCATGCGTGCGTGTGTGTGTGCTATGTGTGTGAGATCATTGAAAATTGTCCAACAATGCACTGATGTACAATAGCTAATAACTAATCTTGAGGATATGAACTCAATCTCTACACGGTACACTTGGTATACACTCCTGGTTAGTACACACTCCTGGTCAGTACACACTCTTGGTTAGCACACCCTCCTGGTTAGTACACACTCCTGGTCAGTACACACTCTTGGTTAGCACACCCTCCTGGTTAGTACACACTCCTGGTTAGTACACACTCCTGGTTAGTACACTCCCCTGGTTAGTACACACTCCTGGTTAGCACACCCTCCTGGTTAGTACACACTCCTGGTCAGTACACACTCTTGGTTAGCACACACTCCTGGTTAGTACACACTCCTGGTTAGTACACACTCCTGGTTAGTACACTCCCCTGGTTAGTACACACTCCTGGTTAGTACACACTCCTTGTTAGTACACACTCCTGGTTAGTACACACTCCTGGTTAGTACACACTCTTGGTTAGCACACACTCCTGGTTAGTACACTCCCCTGGTTAGTACACACTCCTGGTTAGTACACACTACACACTCCTGGTCAGTACACACTCTTGGTTAGCACACACTCCAGGTTAGCACACACTCCAGGTTAGCACACACTCCTGGTTAGCACACACTCCTGGTCAGTACATACTCCTGGTTAGTGCATACACCTCACTCATTCCCTAGCTCACATACACCATGTCAACCAATACTGGTAGCAAGTACCTCTAATAAGAAGTTCACACTCAGCGTCCCATTCGAGGTACAAACAAAGCAAGTTTGACCTTCTAAATAGCAAATGGTCTGACCATAGACACTCTATACTACGTAACAAAACGGTTATGCTGAGTCTGAACTTCTTATCAGAGGTACTTGCTACCAGTATTGGTTGACACACTCTATAATACGTAACAAATCGGTTACGTAGTACACTGACCTTTGAGTCGATGCTTTAAGATGTGCTCAAGTAGAACGAACAGCTGCTGTATCGGCGGGCAGTAGTCGTCTATGCTCGTCCCGTGCTTGGTCGTGTACTCGATGACGCTTTTGATGTTCAATTTGGTCATGTTTAGGAGGTTCAGCCGCTCCACGGTACCCAGCCGCACGGCGCCGCTGAATCGAGAGGAAGTCACTCCGGATTCTTCCGCTACCACTTCTGAAACAAGGCAGGCGGTTGTGTCCAGTTCTTCCTCGTTCATGGCTAACGGATCACGGGCAAAAGACAAAAAAAGATGGCCACTTCTTCTATGTTTTACACGCGGTAGACTTTTAAGGACGATATTATAGGTTATCCAGGAATATTCAAAGACCAATATTCCTTTAGTAACTGTTTTTCCAGTTGAAGTTTCGATATACTAGTTTCTGTCGCCAAGACATCGACAATAACAACTCTTTGGGGTGAGGTGGTCCAAACACCGTAACGTTTGCAGGCGAGTTGAGATGATGTAATAAGGGGTTCCCCCTCGGCCTACTTTGGGACGTAGGGTTATACACCAGTCTCGCGTTGCCAGACTAGTCTACGCGATTGTACGGATACGGAGTGTCTATGATGGAACTAATTCGCTGTTAAGTATCTTAGTATGGGACCATGCAATTTCTATCCAACCTAGCTGTGAACGTGAACTTATGTAGGGATCGCAATGAAAAAAATGAACAGAACGAATTGTTTCGAAAACTGGCACAGAGATAGACCATACCGAGAGGTTTCCAATGATGTCCGTTTTATCTAGTTTGTTTCAAGTGAAGAGTGGTCGGGGCTGAAAAAAAACATTTTTCCGGTATATTCCCGTATTAAAGGCTTCCGTGCCGACGAAAGAGAGGCGTAACTGGTATTACAAGATAGAGCCGAAACAGGCATCTCATAGACCATCATACAGTGTATGAATAGTTATAGAAATCCCCATACAGACCCGATGGCACGGCGGTCAATGGGAAAGGGAACCTGACGGTGGGGGGATAAATTATCGTCATTCCACTTAAATGACGATCTCGGAGATCTTCGTAGCTCTATTAGGTTGGGTAGTACCTAAGTTATCAACCATCCAAAATTCGGAGAGTTAGATGTAGTAACACCACCAAAGCCGACCGTAAAATTTCACTCGCAGCTACATTATAACTGGCGCATTCAATAAGTTCCTTGATTACCAACTGATACAACATTATGTACAATGAAATGGAATCAGAATAGCTACAAAAAGTGATCCACATAGGTAGAAGCCTATATCTGCAATATTGGATGAGTTTATTCGCAATTTCCTACTTGCAGTAAATTCTCAATGATTGCGCAATAAATTGGCAACTTGGATGAATTAAAATGGCAGAACTCAAGCATACATAAACGCAAAGGTGGCTAATAATAGCACGAAAGTGGAGCTAAAAGTTTGGTAAGCACAAGTATATGTAAATAATATTTATCTGTTGAACGCAACAATGTAGGGAGCACGTTTTATTGACATGCATGGCTATTCATGAGGCTAATGAGTCTTGAGATGTCCCATAACAGAGTCTACAGCCAAGTCAAAATAACAGGGCTCATCTTCGTCTTTATAGGCTACTTCATACTCATTGGTTTTTTCATCATAAGCTAGTACGTGTCCAGTATACCATTTTCCTTGTGTTGTTTTATCTGAAAACCTGTGCATGATTTCTTTCCCTACAAGGCCTCCGCTGGTAACAGATTGAAAATGTTTAAGCATTGTTTTAGGATCTGGTACTGGATAATTGTCCAGCATGGACTTAAAGGACTGTATGAGTTGTGATAGAGGTATCTTCTTACCTCCCTTAGTAAAATAGAATTTGATGGGTTTATCAAACAGCATTTGCCTTACTTTAAGCTGTGTTTTGAGTATTTCCAGCTTCATCCCATCCTTTTTACTCTTCGATATTTGATTGCTCTTCTCTATTCTATCAGATATAATCTCAAAAGAAGTTGAGTCTACAAGGGCCATAATATGTGCAAGATCTGTTTTAAGCTGTTGTTGTTTCTCATCCTTGTATTCCTTCTTTTGCATTGCTGTTCGTAGTGCTGCTTGCCGTTCTCTGCTTAACTGCTTCAACATGCTGTTTGTAAGAGTCTTTGACATCTGCTTTCCTTTTCACTGCCATTTGAACAATCTCATCTTGCTTGTTTGATGGTATATTATCAAACCACTCCATTGTTTTGTTCTTTTTTGCTTCAATAAGATTTCTCTTAGTCAATTGACAAACATTGGGCATTGCAGTCTGCAACCAATCATTTAAGCCTAAGATTGATTCGCAAATGTCATTTGTTGGTTTGATTCCTCTTAATATGTTTGCGACATGTTCTGGTGGACTCCAGTATCTCCCTGATGGTAGATAATCTTTTGCATAGACTTTCAATTTGTTTCTCATTGATGCTGCTCCTTTTGCTAGTTTCTCCAACACCAAAGTGTCATATGTGGGATCCGTAACAAACAATCTTTGATAGACAAATAGATTTTTTGGCTTGATTCGATGATTCAGGTTTGATTTGGCATCATAAAGTCTACGTTCAGTCTTGTATACTTGCATTTTAACATCAAAAGCTATAGTAGGATCATCTGTCAAATGCTCAAGAAAGCCACTCAGTTCAAGGTAATGTATTGTCATGTCGAGTGCATTTTTGTTCAACTCCTCTGACTTTGCCAGTGTTACTAAATCTGCATATACATGTACAAACATGAGACCTTCTGCTTTTAAGTTTGCCCTTGCATGTGAATCTTTCAATTTTGTGAGTACTTCTCTTTCTAATTTGTTCTTGGCAAACGTCAATAAGTATTTTTGTGCTGCATCACCCAAAAAAAGGACTTTGGCTGCATTGGAAGCAGTTACAAAATACCTGCTTCCTACCTGCCTTTCCAATGTGACTTTCATACATTTTTCATAGTAATCACTATTATCTCTGTCAGATGTAGTCTGAACAGCAAGGAAATCTTGAAAAGATGTTGACCCCACCCCATACTCAGGGACACCTTTAGTTCCAAACAATTTACAGAATTCATGTACTAATGTATCTGTTTCAGAATATTTTCTGTTAGTAGATTCCAATTTGTCAAACTCACTCCCTTCTAAGAAAGCTTTCCGGAGATTCACACCAAGATGCATCGCACAAAAAATACTGATTAGATCCTTGCCGAGATCTGAAATTGTTTCTCCAAACTTTTCTCGATCCTGTTTTTTCAATTTTACTACAATATCATTGAATTTTTTCTGTGTTGCAGCACTGTCTGATGTTGTTGAAGCAACAATTGACCAATTAATTGAATCTGCATTTGGAAGCTCAAGTGCCTTTGCAATTGCTCTAAGTTTATCCAATTCTTCAGATATGTCTCTGGCAATTGCCTCTGCAGATCCATTTGGTAATTCATTGACTGACAAAACCATTCCATTCACAGCTGTAGCTCCTACTTTTCGTTGTTGTAATGTTGTACCATCAGAATTGATATGCATTATCTTTTCTCCCTTTCCAGTTAGTTTCACAGCTTTATGTACACTATTCACTGTTGTTAATTCTTCTCTTCTCATATAGAGTGCACAAGAATGTTGTGGAAGACAAATTTTACTTACATCTACCTTTGGTATCAAGTGATGAAGAACTGTTTTGATTGTGTATGCTATCTTCCCAGGTGGTAAATTAGCGGACAGTAAACTGTAGTAAAGTTTCCGTACAGCAGATGAGTATGTTTTCCCTTGCTTTGTTTCATAACAAAAGCCCATCATAGACACATCTTCCGTTTTATCAGTAGTACACTCTAAAATTGGTTGTTGATTTGCAACCTCTCCAATTTCATCACTTATGTCCTGTACTAAGCCAAGCATATCTGGTTTACTTAATATCTTCTGCAATTCCTCCTCCCACATCAATATTTCCTGATACAAATCTTCATTTGTGTTGTTCAATTTCTCAAGTTTTCTTTCATATGATTGCTTCATCTTATCCATTTTCTTGGTAAGGTCGCTTAAGCCTTTTTCTGCAATGGCTGTATTTTGTTCTGAAACTGCCAATTTTTTCTTTAGTTCAAGTACATCATGATCTAGTTCAGGCATTCTTTCCTCAGAATGTACTGTATGTGTTTTTGATTTGAGATCATACTGGACAGTTGCAGTGCTATTAAATTCACAACACCTTTGAGCCTGTTGATCGATATACCTAAAAGCATTAAAAGGAAGAAATTGTCTTTGTCGAAGGTATGGATCAATGGCATTATAAAACCTTCCTATAGCCGTTATACCAGCATCACGGGAGTATTTCCAGTGTGTTAAAAACTTGTGTAGTTCCTTGTAGAACTTTAATGTTGGTTTCTTCACAAAAGCTAATACTGGCAGTTCTTCTTGAGCTCTGGTGAATGCTATTTTAAGAGTCCCAAGACAGTACCCTTCCTTCTCAACCTCTTTTGGTAATACAAGTTCATCTTTGACAGCTATCAAATAAATTGATAATATACATGTCATATACTAAAGGTGTATTAAAATATTTTTAATTGTAAGCACTAACCATGTTTAGTGGCCTTCATTTTCCACTTTTTACTTAAGTACATGTCCAATTTTTCCCCTTTGAGCTGTCTGTGACCATTCTGCACTGGTGCAGCAATTCGCTCCACCGCTTGAAGGAGCCGATATGTACGGGTTGGGATATCAGTATAAGGGAAAGTGGACTGGAATTTCCACAATAGTATGTCACCAATGTAAGTACCATTTTTCCTTGCCTCTACCTTTGCCTCACCTAGCATTGTAATTATATCTCTGTATGTAGGAGTCTGTGTACCTAATACAGTGGATTAGATATCTGTGATCCCTCAATATGCTGTGTGTGCATAAAATTTAATTAGTATAATTACAAATTTATTCCATTATGTTAATACTACATAATGATATTATGCTAAGTACAAATAATAGTGTAATTATTCTAACCTTGGTTGTTCGATTTTGTGCTTCTCAAAACTGGACCAGGGTTGCGTTCTACACAGCCTAGCACAAGCAACATAGCTATGATGGATAGCACTGATAGCGTGATGCCTGATACCTGAGTTCTTCCTATAGTCTGGTTCTTTCGAGTGCATACAGCTCTGCAAGAATTCATCCAGTATCCTATGACTGCTCTCCATTGCACTAATTCGATCATCGCTTTCACAAACACAATTCGAAATCGCTTTGGCCAACAACTGCAAGCTTTCTAAATTCGCGCCAATAATCACGTGACAAGTTATTTGTACGGTCGGAACATAGATAATACTATGGTCAGAGTAAGATTTGAACCGTAGTGCAATAACAACTTATGACTTAATTCGATCTTTCTTGTTGAAAATTTTACAGTATTGTTAACGTAAATAAGGTGCAATCACAAAATAATTTGACGCTTTCCAAGTGTAGCTTAAACAGTTCGTGGGATAGCTAGGCGGATTTGGTGGTGTAACAATTGCTATCTTACCGAATTTTGGATGGTTGATAACTTAGGTACTACCCAACCTAATAGAGCTACGAAGATCTCCGAGATCGTCATTTAAATGGAATGACGATAATTTATCCCCCCCGCCGTCAGGTTCCCTTTCCCATTGACCGCCGTGCCATCGGGTCTGTATGGGGATTTCTATAACTATTCATACACTGTATGATGGTCTATGAGATGCCTGTTTCGGCTCTATCTTGTAATACCAGTTACGCCTCTCTTTCGTCGGCACGGAAGCCTTTAATACGGGAATATACCGGAAAAAATGTTTTTTTTAGCCCCGACCTCTCTTCACTTGAAACAAACTAGATAAAACGGACATCATTGGAAACCTCTCGGTATGGTCTATCTATGTGCCAGTTTTCGAAACAATTCGTTCTGTTCATTTTTTTTCATTGCGATCCCTAACTTATGAAACTATTCCTATCTCCGTATGTGGCTCCTAATCCTAGCTTTTTCCGGAGGTGCTTAACATGTTTCAATGTATGGGAGAGTGCTAGCACCTTCTTGAATAGCTCATGGGAAAGGGGTCGTGTCTAGGGTTTCCACCAGACTTACCTGTGTACATGAGGTAATTTATGAAACGCTTCCTATTTCCATACGGGGACGGGGACATGAGGTGTATTGTGGATAAGCTCGTTGGAATTGCAGGTCAGGGTTAGGGTTAGGGTCGGGGTTAGGGGGATGAGGTTTATTGTTGGAATAAACTGTACATACAGTAGCATGATTTAGTATAACACTGTTAATGATGTACGAGAAAATACAACGGAACTGATCTTGTTGCATGGTCGTCACCAGGTACATACCAGCTCCTTGTCCATGCATCAGTATGTTTGTATGATGGATATTGCATGGACAAAAGAGTGGCTGTGCATGCATGGGGACTGGTGATAAAATTGACATTTTCCAGCTGGTCACCACAAGGTCAAGAGCACACCCAGGAGGGTGTGCATGCATTCGAATCGGTATTGATGAGTTTGATATGGACACTGGGCATCCCCTAGAGACACTGGACAGCCCTTGGTGACCAGCAAAAGAATGTAAAATTACCTAAGTGATAACCACAAGAATTAGACCTATATTGGCATGTACATACAAAATTATATGCATTATTATAATATTATTTGTCATATGGGCACTGTATGGGGAGAAGTTTGATTGGTGACCAAGTGTATCTTGTTTGTTATCATAACATACAACATTTTAACATATTGTATATTTTGAACTGATGTCAAATCACCTGAGTTATCACCACAAGGCGTATTTGTGTATTATGTGCACACAGGAGAGGCCGTGGTGACAAGCATAAAAACTGACACTTTTTTGCTTGTCACCAAGAGGCCTATAGCACACCCAGGACAGTTTGCATGCATCCGAAATTGTGTTGGTGAGTTTGGCACGGACACTGGGCAGCCCTTGGTGACCATCAATAAGATGTTAAATCAATTGAGATATCACCACAAGGTGTATTACACTTATATCGAAATGTATAATGCTATGTTGCGTATGGACACCTGGCAGAATTTTTTGATCAGCAAAAAAATGAATCACTTTTGCTATCAAAAGGACTGTATTATTTCCAGGAGTGTGTCCGTGTATTCGTATTGGATCTATGATGCCATACGTGCACACAGGAGAGGCCGTGGTGACAAGCATAAAAATTGACATAATTTTGATTGTCACCACGAGGCCCATAGACTATCTGAATTCGGAGGTGCTTAACATTATTTCAATGTATGGTAGAGTATAGGAGAGAAAGTGCTAAGCACCTTTTTGCATAGCTCATGGAAAAGTGGGCGTGTCAGTTTGATAATTTAGACGGAGTTACCTGCGGACTTGAACTAACTTCTGAAACAATTCCCATCTTAATAGGTGGCTTGTAACCCCAGTTACATTCGGAGGTGCTTAACATTATTTCAATGTATGGGAGAGTATAGGAGAGAAAATTCTAAGCACCTTTTTGCATAGCTCATGGAAAAGTGGGCGTGTCAACTTTATATCTTAGTTGGAGCTAGCCTGGAATGTAAACTAACTTCTAAAACAATTCCCATTGCAATCGGTGGCCTGTAACCCCAGTTACATTCGGAGGTGCTTAACATTATTTCAATGTATGGGAGAGTATAGGAGGGAAAATGCTAAGCACCTTTTTGCATAGCTCATGGGAGAGTGGGCGTGTCAACTTTATAATTTAGATGGAGCTAGCCTGGGACGTGAACTAGCTTATAAAACAATTTCCATCTCAATAGGTGGCCTGTAACCCCAGTTACATTCGGAGGTGCTTAACATTATTTCCGTTTCTTCCGTTACTTTTTGTATAGCTCATGGGAGAGGGGGCGTGTCAACCTGATATTTTTAACACATCTAGCTGGGGACATGAAATAACTTATGAAATAATTCTCATTGCCATATGTACCCTATAACCTTGGCTATATTAGGAGGTGCTAATTCTCTTTCAATGTATGGGAGAGTATAGGAGGAATAATGCCAAGTACCTTCTTGTATAGCTCATGGAAAAGTGTCAATCTGATACTTCTACCAGATCTATCTAGGACATGAACTAACTTATGAAACAATTCTCATCTCTGTATGTTGCCTGTAAGTCAAGCTAGGTCCCTAACACTAACTACATCTGGAGGTGCTTAATACATTTTTAATGTACGTATGCGATGGTATAGGATCAAAACATGCTAAGCAACTGTTGCATAGCTCATGGGAGAGAGGGCGTGTCAGCATGACATTTTATGGAGACCTAGCTGTGGACCTATAGTAATTTATGAAACAATTTTTGTCTCCGTAGGTAGTCCCTTATACTAACTACATCAGGAGATGTTTAATATTTTTTAATGTATGGGAAGGTATATGTACATTGACTCAGTGGCGTATGGGGAAAATTTGGCCATAGCACCACTTTGAATAACAAAGGTTACAAAGCACACAAAGAGATAGGAAGTGATTCATAATTTAGCTCATATTCCCAGCTAGACTGGTTGGAAATATCAGGTTGACACACTCACTCTCCCACAAGGTATACAAAATGGTGTAAATGTGTTTTTCCCATTCTCTACCATACATTGATTCACTGGTACTATGGTAAAAATTTGGCCATAGCACCACTATGAATAAAAAGGGTTACAAAGCACACGAAGTTTTGTTACTGATGGTAATTCTGCCAGGTGTCCATATGGCACATAGAATCATACATTTGTATGTACATTTCAATATAAGTGTAATACACCTTGTGGTGATCACTCAGGTGATTTGACATCACGTTGCTGGTCATCAAGGGCTGCCCAGTGTCTGTGCCAATCTCACCAACACAATTTAGGATGCATACAAATCGTCCTGAGTGTGCTATGGGCCTCGTGGTGACAAGCAAAAAAATGTCAATTTTTTTGCTTGTCATCACGACCTCTCCTGTGTGCACATAAGGCATCATAGTTCTAATACGAATGCACAGACACACTTCTGGAACTAATACGGTCCTTTTGATGGCAAAAATTGTAGGTTTAGTTGCTGATCAAAATTCTCTCAGGTGTCCATATGGCACATAGCATTATACATTTGTATGTACATTTCAATATAAGTGTAATACGCCTTGTAGTGATGACACTTATATTGGAATGTACATACAAATGTACATATGGTTGAGATTAGGAGAATACAATGTTATATAAGCACTTTCTCTCATAACACTTGGGAATGGAAGTTTGCCAACTTTTTTATTAATTTTATTAATATTTTACCAGACCTAGTTGAGGGCATGAAGTAAATGCTGAACCAATTCCAATCTTTGCATGTATACCCGTAACTTTAGCTGCATTCCAAGGTGCTTACTATGTTGTATGAAATGCTCCGCATCTTCGAAAATTCTTGCATAACGCATGGGAATGTGGGTGTGTCAACTTGATATTTTTACCAGACCTATCTGATGGCATGAACTCCATGCTGAAACATTTCTTATCTATGTACGTGACCTATAACATAACCTACATTTGGAGGTGCTTAATATTTTTTCAATGTATGTACATATGGGAGAGAATAGAAGAATAGAAAAACATGCTGAGCACCTTTATGTATATCTCATGGGAGAGGGGGTGTGTCAACTTAAAAATTTCATCTGACCTAGATGGGGGTGTAAACTAAGTTATGAAACAATTTCTATGTCCATATTTTACCAATAATGATAGCTACATTCGGAGGTGCTTAATAGTTTTTCACTGTATGGGAGAGAATAGGTGAAATTTGCTAAGCACCTTTCAGTATAGCTCATGGAAATGGAGGCGTGTCAGCTTCATATTTTTACCAGACCTAGCTGGGGGCATCAACTAACTTTTAAAACAATTCCCACTCACCAAGTAACTCCATTGAAATGCACATGAAAAGTATACATATTTATATACCTAAGTATCATATGGACACTGGGGAGTCTTGTTGTGAAGGCATGCTTAGAAAATATGTTGTCAATGAGGTTTATTAGGACTATTTTCGCACACCGTAAATGTAGTTTCGTCAAACAATAACTACTCAGTATAACATTTCACCCTTCTTGGGCTTCATCAGGCACCAATAACTAAAAATACACCCTGATTAAGACTGATAGGCTATTAGATTAACCAATGAGATCATGGCAAATAAAATCATTGTACCTAGAGATATTCAATCAGGGTATACCACACTGGACTCAGGGTATCCTCTGAATATATTTATATTGCCCAGCAACAAAACATGTCTCGTTGGTCACTACTAGATCCCTACCACCTCCAGGAAGGTGTACATGCATCAATATTTGTGCTACAATGCACCACATGGACACCGGAGTGACTGTACTGGGTGACCAGGATTACATTCGACTTATTTTGCTGGTGACCACGAGGTCTAAGTAATATCAAATTATTTGGCCAACCACCAAGAGGTCTAAAACACCTCCATTGAAAT
>OZ026565.1:4756052-4768552 GCA_964020155.1 Chondrilla cf. caribensis | reverse complement strand
GTTAAATACGCTATTTATACTACCTCGAAGTGGACTTCTACATGTTATATGGGGGTCTGCATGTCAAACATGTAAAATGACGTCAGCGCATGATCCTTCGTAATAAAATGTCCTCCTGTCTAGCATGAGCGGTGTTCGTGGTATTAGATGGCTCCTTCTCGGTCCTTGTCGTGCTCCACGACAACTAGCTCGTCGTTTCTTTCAGTATAGGGTGTTGTCTTCGAGTGGCCCAACGGAGGAATGGAGCCATGGAGACGGAGAGCATAAAAGCTCCTCTGAAGGTAGACGAAGGTCTATTTTGATGTCTGTAGCCATAGGATCGGCAGTGGCAGCTATAGGAGGAGGATATGTTCTGTATTATAACCACTACAAACTAAAAGCACAAGAAGAGGCGGTTAGTTGTGGGAGCTATAGGTATTCATGCCATATATTTGACGACACACACACACACACACACACACACACACACACACACACACACACACACACACACACACACACACACACACACACACACACACACACACACACAGAGAGAGAGAGAGAGAGAGAGAGAGAGAGAGAGAGAGATTCATTGTCTTATATTTGATTCTTTGAATCTTGTATATTTTTGTATATTCTTGTATACTGTCATGCAGAGTGTTGTTCAAGGTGTGTCAGAGGAGAAAGGAGGGGAGGGGGAATCTTCTGGAGATAAGGAGCCCAGTAAGAGGACCAGCTTCCGTGACCAACGGATCATTGCTTACGAGGATCGCATCAGAGCCTACTCCACTCCCGACAAAGTGTTCCGTCTGTTTGCTACTCTGAAGGTCACCAAAGGGGACACCACAGGGATCTACATGACACCTGAAGACTTTGTGAGGTGGGTAGACATGTCTGGGGGGATTTTGTGAGGTTGGTTGGCATGTCTGGGGATTTTGTGAGGTTGGTGGACATTGTAGGGATTATATTATTTATTCTGCTTTGGTATAATCACGGCTCACATGACTGTCCAACGGTAGCAGCTCCTTCCGAGAGGTGTTTCTTACATGTTACATAGTAATGTTTGATGCATACATGCATACATAATGTCACATGAGGTTCACATGACTACCACACTACTGTCACATGACTGTCATGTGTAGGTCCATCACGCCAGGTGTCAAGCAGCCAGAGGGTCTCGGATTGGATGAATTCAAAAAACTAGATGAGGAGGTTGGTGGTATATCATGTGATTGTCACTAGACCATCACATGACAATCATGTGATCAGAGACTATATTGTAATAGTTATACTTATATTCTTCAGGGTTTTAAGACTTGGCTGGAGTCTTATCTGAAGGAGAAGGAACAATCTAAAGAAACTTCATTTTTTGACAAATTGGGCAAATGTGGATTATTGTCATTTTCTGATTATCTATTTCTACTAACAGTTTTAGCAAGTGTGTGTGTGTGTGTGTGTGTGTGTGTGTGTGTGTGTGTGTGTGTGTGTGTGTGTGCATGTGTGTGTGTGTGTGTGTGTGTGTGTGTGTGTGTGTGTGTGTGTGTGTGTGTGTGTGTGTGTGTGTGTGTGTGCATGTGTGTGTGTGTGTGTGTGTGCATGTGTGTGTGTGTGTGTGTGTGTGTGTGTGTGTGTGTGTGTGTGTGTGTGTGTGTGTGTGTGTGGATGTGTGCATGTGTGTGCATGTGTGGATATTTGCACACATGTGTACTTATGGATGTTCGTTATTTCATGTCCTTGAGGCTTCTCTGAACACGTATAAAACTTGTGATCATCTGTCTCCTTGTCTTCTCCTGCAGCTCCTAAGAGTCACTTTAAGCTAGCCTTCAAGATGTTTGATTTGGATGGAGATGGAGTGCTCAGCAGAGAGGAGTTCCAGGAGGTTTGTGACGTGTCCACTCCCCACCTCCGATCCCCATCAAACCAGCTGTCCTCACCTCTGATCCCCATCAAACCAGCTGTCACTCCTCACCTCCGATCCCCATCAAACCAGCTGTCCTCACCTCTGATCCCCATCAAACCAGCTGTCACTCCTCACCTCTGATCCCCATCAAACCAGTTGTTCTCACCTCTGATCCCCATCAAACCAGCTGTCACTCCTCACCTCTGATCCCCATCAAACCAGCTGTCACTCCTCACCTCTGATCCCCATCAAACCAGTTGTCACTCCTCACCTCTGATCCCCATCAAACCAGCTGCCACTCCTCACCTCTGATCCCCATCAAACCAGTTGTCACTCCTCACCTCTGATCCCCATCAAACCAGCTGTCCTCACCTCTGATCCCCATCAAACCAGCTGTCCTCACCTCTGATCCCCATCAAACCAGTTGTCACTCCTCACCTCTGATCCCCATCAAACCAGATGCCACTCCTCACTTCCGATCCCCGTCATATGTATGTTATAGCTATTATCATGACTGTATCATAACTGATAGGATACTGGGTAAGTCTTAGGAAATCACGTAGCAGTGGAAGCAGATTGAAATGATCAAATTGTATGACATTTCAACCACAAAGGTATTGTAACTGATGAAGACTTTGCGGTCGAAACGTCTCACATTTCAATCATTTCAATCTGTCTCCACTGCTATGTGATTGCTCAAGAATTACCAGTCCCCTAGTTACGCCATAGTAATAACTTCTACCAAATTATCATAACTGACACTGGGACTTCAGCTGCGATGAGGAGGGGATCTTGGGGGGATTCCCAACGAAGCCATTACTTACTTATGTATTTTAAAAATTATTTGGGGGGGATGAGGTGTGCTATGCAGAGTCATACTCACTCATTCAGTGACATGTGTGGTCTGGAGCAGTGTGTGTGTGTGTGTGTGTGTGTGTGTGTGTGTGTGTGTGTGTGTGTGTGTGTGTGTGTATGAGTGTGTGTGTGTATGTGTACACATGTCTTGATGATGTAACCATTATAGTTGGGAAATTCCCTGATTTGTCCCTGCGTGCTCTCCCTTCATCCCAGGTCCACAAGATCATCAAGAAAGGCACCACTGTTGGTGCCCGACATCGGGACCATGCTGTAACCGGGTCTGTTGCCACGGAGGTCAGTGATGCCGTGACAACGTATCTATTTGGTACCGACAAAGGCAAACAATTAAAGTACCAAGAATTTGAGCATTTCCACGATGAACTGACGGGAGCTTGCTTGAAGATAGAGGTGAGTGAAATCGAGAAGCTCAAGCCACTACAAAACCTCTTTAAGGGAGATATTGTACACTATTGCACATCTATACATGTATGCATACATACATGCACACACACACACACACACACACACACACACCACGCACGCACACACACAAACACGCACACACACACACACACACACACACACACACACACACACACACACACACACCACACACGCACACACACAAACACACACACACCATACACGCACACATACACCACACACGCACACACACACCACACACACACGCACACACCACACACACACCACACACACACCACACACGCACACACATCACACACACACACACTGCTTATACTGGTTGTGTCTCCTTGTGTCTAGTTTGTAAATTGATTAATTGTTTTTCTATCCTTGTAGTTCAACCGGTTTGAACCAGACGAGAACGGTCGTATCACAGAACGTGATTTTGGCAAGCTCATATTGGCGCACGCTGACTTTGAGCACCAGGAGGACAAGAAGTATCTCAAGAGGTTGAAGCACAAATTCAGTCAAGAGGAGATGGTGAGGTAGTCAAGAGATTGCTGAAATTCACTGTTGCCTGGCAACCTCAAGGGAATTCCCCTGTCCACAATGTCAACAGTGGTATTGCTCAGGGGTATTCCTCCTCATTCAATCAGTTTTAGTTGCTTGGCAACCGCACTGTGGAATTTGAGTCACCTAGAAACTCCTTATTAAAATTCCTGTTGCTTAGCAATCCAATATGTATCTATCAGTTCATCATCCATGCCATGGAAGTTTGACATTGCTACCTTCTTGAGATAGGCACCCTTCCTAATGTTGTAAAGGTATTGTTTGTACTAATCTACTGGGCCTTGAGATGTTGCCTGGTAACTCACTGAGAATATACTGTTGCTAAGAGAGCTACAGTGTCCATTGTTGTTTACTGCCTTCTCCAAACACCATTGCTTGTTGCCATATTTGCCATATTTTAATTAACCACTCTACCTGAATCGCTGCATACATTGGAAAGGGCATGTGTTTTGTTGTGATCTTGTTGCTGTTGAAGGTGTGGTGACCAGCATTTTATTTTCTATATACTCCTTTTCTTTGTGGGTGCCACTCAAATAGCCTATGGCTAACGGTTCCCACGTTAAATAAGAATACCTGATACCTGTGAGAATATGCTCTGCGTTGACTTCATTGCTTCCTCTCATGTTACAGGAAGGAATCACCTACCAGCAGGTGAGGGACTTCTCCATGGTGCTGGATGACATCAATGACATTGACAAGGCTCTTGTCATGTACGAGGCTGGCAAGGCCACTCTCACACAGGGTAAGAACTGCCAATTTTGTGTGATTTGTTTCTTGACTCCGCCCTCTTTACATATGTACATAATAGATGACTTCAAGCATTTGGCTAAGATTGTGACCGGCGTTACCCTTGACGACCATGTTATCAAAGTTATATTTGCTCTTTTTGATGAGAATGGTAAGCGGGTGTGGGCGTGTACTCCTGAGTGGGTGGGCGTGTAGTCCCTAGAGTGTGGGCGTGTAGTCCCTAGAGTGTGGGCGTGTACTCCCTAGCGGTTGGACGTGTAGCCCCTAGAGTGTGGGCATGTACTCCCTTGAGTGTGGGCATGTACTCCCTAGAGTGTGAGTGTGTACTCCCTAGCAGGTGGGCATGTACTCCCTGGAGGGTGGGCATGTACTCTCTAGAGTGTGGGCGTGTGTATGGTGAGGTGTTATTGGGTGATCAGTGTATTGTGAGAGTTCCTTGTTGGGGGTGTGGTTCTCCACACACGATGATGTAATTGTCATGCAATACATCATGTGATGTGTCATGTGATGTGTCATGTGATGTCATGATATCTCCAGCGATGTATTGTGTGTAACATTAAGTCTGTGACCTCACCAACATGCAGATGATGGAGAACTGAGCCATAAAGAATTTGTGGAAGTTATGAAAAAGAGGAAAACCCGTGGATTAGGAAAAGTGGGCGGAACCTTGTTAATTGATTTAGGTATTAGGATGTTTAAAATTTGTCACCTTCCTTTGCTCACTAGAAAAAAGAGCTCGGATTCATGAGGCTGTTCAATGCGGCTGTAGGGTGCGGACATTCAGTCATTGCAGATTTGGTCTCCAGTAAAGTCTCCTCTTCCAACTGAACGACAGATCCAAAGTATTTATGGCTTTAGAACCAATTTGAAATTATGCCTGTTACTAAGGTATCTTCATTGTTTCATAATTATCTGAGATTGTACAAGCATTTGTGTATAATATTACTATGATAAACCTTAATTTTCTACATTGATTGATGAACATTGATGGTGATAATGTTATGACACATTATATAACTCATTTGTGTGTGTTTGTGTGTGTGTGTGTGTGTGTGTGTATGTGTGTGTGTGTGTGTGTGTGTGTGTGTGTGTGTGTGCATACACAGTTCGCGTGTACATGCATGGAAGTACGTATGTCGTGTACTAGTGGACATTGAATGTCAAATTGATATCGCGTTATTGAGGAAATTAGGAATTTAATTTTAACCCTGCGTGGCATCACGTGACAGTATGACGTCATCGACTTACACGGCTGGTACTAACCACGAAGGCGACGAGTGACAAAGAAGTCAATTCGACTCTCAATCCTTCTCACTTTGAGGAAAGAATACTACTACGCTTGCCACAGACAACGCCGACAGTTGTCTCCAAGGAACCACAATTGAACGTCACTAGTGTTCTCTCCCGGACCCCGGAGGCTTTCTCCTTAGGATATACCGCACTGGCCAGACAAGACAGCCGAGTCCAGTCGAGTCGGAGCTCTTTTAGCTGGTGGAACTCTTCCAAGAGAGCAACACACGCTTTTTCATTCATTTTTCAATAGTTTAGAAACCCTTTCTTTACCGAGACCACCTTTCCCGGTCCACTTTAAGGCTTTTGTTATTTGATATTTTTAACCGGCCTTCCCTCCCGGTCCAATGTCGTCCTCTGTAGAGACAACGCAGCTCGTCTTGAACGAGGGAGGCTCCAATGAAGAACCCGACACTAACCAAGGTGATTTTTGGTCCTGGTAGAACCTTGGTAATCCGGCACTATCTGCGAGAGCTAATGTGTGTCGGAGTAAAAAGGTGGTTAGGTTATGGGTGCACATAATAGGCTATGGTACCGTGAGACCTGGTTTATCCGACCACGTTCGTTTCTTGTCGAATATGTCGGATAAACCAGGAGTGGAATGAACCAGGGTATGCTGTTCACACCTTATTGAAGATGAAATGCTAAAAAGTGTTGGAGAGATGAGGTTTTGGGAGATTTGCATACTGAAAGATGTATAAGTATGTACGTACGAGTGTGCATATTCTCTGTAGCTACGTACGTAGTCTCGCGTAACCAGCCCTTTTTTCTGGAACGCTTCCTTATTTGAAAGTTGGAAAAGGGTCTGGTACGTGAGACCAGTAGCTACCTACATATATGGTATATGTGAGTGTGCATTAAGGTACTCCACTGTACCACAGGTACATACGTATGTGAACGCGTCATCAAATTCAGTCAAATCGGGAAGGAGGTTCTCATCTAGCTGTTCACTGTCTTCCTTGCTCAACTTTTCTTTGTACACATCTCCTTCTTGTTTCTGGGTGTAGAACAGGAAAGTTTTGAGGGGGAGTGATTGATGATGATGTAATGTGACAGGTCTTGTAATTTTACTGTAAACTGCAGTGGAGGCAATTGTGTTGTACCTGTCTGTGTGATGTCGTCTTGTTATCTATATGATGTTTCAATGTTGACTTGCTACTCTCTTTGTAGACATTGTGAATGTTGTTGATGGCGGATTAGTGGAGACTAAACCCCTGAATGAGTCAACCACGCCCCTTAATGATTCAACCACGCCTCTTAATGATTCGACCACACCCGCCCACCACATGGCACAGGAGAAAAGTGTGATTGTTCCTGGACCTGGTGAAATTGAGGAGCTTGTCAGAGTGAACAGGAGGAAACTTGAGGAGCTGATCCTTGGTGTGTGTGTGTGGGGGGGGGGTACAGTATGTGCGTATATACTTTATGTACATAAGTACGTATAATAGAGTCTTTAACTCATCTTCATTCACTGCCCACACTCCACACCCTCCATCCCTCTCCCTCATCCTCCACCTTTTCCATCTTCTCCCTCATACTCCATCCTCCATCCCTCTCCCTCATCCTCCACCTTTTCCATCTTCTCCCTCATACTCCACCCTCCATCCCTCTCTCTCTCCCTCACACTCCACCCTCCATCCCTCTCCCTCACACTCCACCCTCCACCCTCTCCCTCACACTACACACCTTCCACCCTCTCCCTCACACTCCTTTTCTCTCTACAGCTGGCAGTGAGGATCACCAACCTGCTCAAGACTTCTTTGACAAAGTCATGAACGAGAGCCAAGCCACCGTACTGTGGCCCACCAAGCTGAAGATAGGGGCCAAGTCCCCCAAAGATCCCAACGTCAAGCTGATAGGAACCCCTCCCGCTGTTGCCGTGGCCAAGGAGCTGATATTGAGGGAGCTGGACACCAAGGTGAGGATACTGAGTCCTGGAGTGCCTGTGATGTGTCTGCACGGCGTTCACCTATGCACATGTGTCTGTACATCTGTATGCCTTGTCTATGGAGATGCGTATACGTATGTTGGTATACATGCATTTATGTACTTAGAAAATTTTTATGTATAACATACGTACGTACGTTCATACGTACTGTGTGTACAATCTAGTTGTTGTTTAGTTGTTTTGTCACTTGTGAATTCTGTACATCTGTACGCATATCTTGATGTGTGCAGTCAATGAGGATCACTGTGAAGATGGACATCCCTCACACCGAGCACTCTCACGTTATTGGAGTCGGGGGGAAGACGGTGAAGAGGAGTGAGTGACTGTTGGTGGCCTACCAGCACATGTATGATCTATGGTATGGGGTGTATTTGTGTGTGCATACATACGTACGTATGTACCAATATACGTATGTATGTCGGGGGGAAGACTGTGAAGAGGAGTGAGTTACTGTTGATGGCCTACCAGCACATGTATGATCTATGGTATGGGGTGTATTTGTGTGAGGATATGTACGTACATATGTATGTATGTACCAATATATGTACGTATGTACGTATGTACGTATGTCGGGGGGAAGACTGTGAAGAGGAGTGAGTTACTGTTCTATACTTATGGCCTACCAACACATGTATGATGTATGGTATGGGGTGTATTTGTGCGTGCATACATACATACATACGTATGTACCAATATCCGTATGTCTGTGTATGTACATCAGCAGGGTCTTTATATACGTACTGTATATGTGTGTAGTGTTATATGGTGTGTATAATATCATACATACACATGTACGTATGTACTATGATAATGTGTGTACGTATGTACGTATATTATTTTATGTACTGTCACAGTGGTAGCCTACGCACATACCTAGGTATGCCCACTCACTCACATGCACATAGGTTTGTAGACTGTGTTGCTAGGGACTGATTCTTGGAATAATCTTTCCTACTGGAGATTTCCTACTCCTGTGACATGAGCATATACAAACACCTCCCACCGCACGCTTCTCTAGGCACACCTCCCACTGCACTCTTCTCTGGCCACGCCTCCCACTGCACGCTTCTCTGGCCACACCTCCCACTGCACGCTTCTCTGGCCAGCCTAGCGTAAAGCTTGACTTGACAAGGCTCATACGTTCATATGCATGGATACGTATGTACATGGGTACATGGCATTTGTTTTGCTGGAGGGGTCAATTCAATCGTTCAATCCTAACGTGATTAAGAATATCAGATCAGATTATCCGATGGACATTGGTGATGATTTCTCTCTGGAAGTCTTCTAAAGTTAGAGTGGTCATTAATACTGACCTACCAGGTACTGGCACACACACCACTGGTCACACACCACTGGCACACATACCACTGGCACACACACCACTGGCACACACACCACTGGCACACATACCACTGGCACACACACCACTGGCACACACACCACTGGCACACACACCACTGGTACACACACCACTGGCCCACACACCACTGGCACACATACCACTGGCCCACATACCACTGGCACACATACCACTGGCACACATACCACTGGCACACATACCACTGGTACACATACCACTGACACACACACCACCAACACCATTCCACGACTGAACTCTGCATTCCTTCACACATTCTTCACTAAGTGTAAGTGAGTGTACTTGTAACCAGATATGCACAAACTGTTCTGTGGACAGTCACACTATGTTGTCCGGGTCAACCTCGTTGTGACAACTGCTGTACTTCAATGAGAGAGTGTCCTCGCTACATACGTACCTGTTACAAAGAACTTTTATAGTTAGCGTACGTATACACATATGTAGGTAGGTACTCTAATGTGTGTTGACCCCAAAGTTACTGCTCACCACTGCCTACCCAGGAACTGAGGTGTAGATTAGCCTAGGGCCTGGGTGTGTGGTTGCTGATCAGTGTGGAGGGTTGACCTTATCAACCTCTGTCAGATTGTTTATGGAGAGCTGGTATTTCTGCATGTATTGGAAGGCGGGCTACACCTTCTGTTGCTAGGATACGGACTTAGGACTAGTCCAATCAAACCTAATCTGCCGTAATCCTGATTATTGTCCAGTCATGTTGTGTTGTGAGCCATGCCACAATGAGTCGTGTTGTGTGTCCTCACACAATGGGTGGATTGAACGGAATTGTTGACCTGTGACCACAAGACCCTCTTAAAGGATAACTTGATTACATTGTATTACTTGAGTGCACTGTGTGTGTACAGGGAGTGTACGGGGAGTGGGGAATGTACAGTGTGTGTACAGGGAGTGTACAGGGAGTGGGGGTAAACAGTGTGCGTACAGGGAGTGTACAGGGAGTGGGGGTAAACAGTGTGTGCACAGGGAGTACAGGGGAGTGGGTGTGAACAGTGTGTGTACGAGGAGTGTGGAGATTTGAGTCAGAAATCACCAGACAGGGGAGTGTGACTGAACCGTGTGGGCTGAAATATGGTGGAAACTCATCAGTGCATTTGTGTTTATACGTATGTACGTATGTATGTACTACCATGGTGAAGGGTACCGTCATGTTAATGTGGGTGCTTATTAGTACGTATATGTCAGCACTCACTGGTATGTGGACATACTTTGGTACTCACTGGGCTACCTACGTATTTGGTATGTTCTACAGTTTCTGAGGAGACCAACTGTCACATCCACTTCCCGGACTCCAACCGTAGTGGTAGCTCCAGTCAGCGAGAGAAGAGCAACCAGGTCTCCATCAACGGCGGGGTCCACAGCGTTGAGCTGGCCAGAGTCAAGATAAGGAACCTCCTGCCCATCACCATAGAGTGCCAGATACCAATACAGGTGTGTGTGTGTGTGTGTGTGTGTGTGTGTGTGTGTGTGTGTGTGTGTGTGTGTGTGTGTGTGTGTATACCACATATATTGTATATAGTGTACCTCCTTGGTGTAATTACTGTGTGTACTATGTATGTGTGCTGTATGTACAGTGTGTACTACGTATGTGTGCTGTATGTACAGTGTGTAGTATGTGTGCTGTATGTATCACCCTGTAGACCCAGTTTGATCCTCAAGCTCCAGCTTTGCAGCAATTTAACAAAACATATGGAGTCAGTATCTCCGTGAAATATGTGAGTATGTACATACATGATGTACGTATGTGTTTGTAAGATGTCATCTTACACACACACACACACACACACACACACACACACACATGCACACATGTATTGTTCACACTGTTCCCACAGGCCACTCTCAGTGCCAGCTTCAGAGGGCTGGCTACAGGCCCGACTGTCCTCTGCACAGTGGAGGGGACACAGGAGAATGTGGAGGGCATGAAGAGCGTCATTATCAAGTTACACGAGTATTACGGAAGTGAGTGGTTGGTTTAATGTGATTGTGTGACACGCCCACTGACACACCCACCCACACATCTAACCATGTGATGTCAGTGAGCATGGATCTTGAGGCTGTTCACCATTTGTGCACTACCACACCCAATCCACTCTCCACTACCACACCCAATCCACTCTCCACTACCACACCCAATCCACTCTCCACTACCACACCCAATCCACTCTCCACTACCACACCCAATCCACTCTCCACTACCACACCCAATCCACTCTCCACTACCACACCCAATCCACTCTCCACTACCACACCCAATCCACCATTGTACCACACCCAATCCACTCTCCACTACCACACCCAATCCACCATTGTACCACACCCAATCCACTCTCCACTACCACACCCAATCCACTCTCCACTACCACACCCGATCCACTCTCCACTACCACACCCAATCCACTCTCCACTACCACACCCAATCCACTCTCCACTACCACACCCAATCCACTCATGCCCCACCTCCTGCCCCTCCCAGGCTCCATGAACCCTGCTACGTTCCCTGTGACTCTGCGTCTGAGTGTCCCCTCCCAGCACAAGTCCACCATCTTGGGACAGCCCACCTTGAGGAATGTGATGATGAAGACCAACACCCAGTCAGTATCGCATACACACACACACACACACACACACACACACACACACACACACACAAACACACACACACACACACTCACACACACTGCTTCCACCCTCCACAGGATATCAGCTGACCAGTTCTCAAAAGGAGGACTGACTAAAGTAGCCATACAGGGCACAGTGGGTGATGTCCTTGTTGCTAGGCAACACCTCATAGGGTATTTCCCCCTAGTTTTGATGTTTGATGTCACCGACAGTCACAAAGAGCTGGATAATTCAGGTACGTAGTACTGTACGCATGTGGGAGTGTACGTACATATGTAGTACTGTACACATGTGGGAGTGTACGTACGTACGTATGTAGTACTGTACACATGTGGGAGTGTACACACATCAGGTATGTAGTACTGTACACATGTGGGAGTGTACACACATCAGGTACGTAGTACTGTACACATGTGGGAGTGTACACACATCAGGTATGTAGTACTGTACACATGTGGGAGTGTACACACATCAGGTATGTAGTACTGTACACATGTGGGAGTGTACACACATCAGGTATGTAGTACTGTACACATGTGGGAGTGTACACACATCAGGTATGTAGTACTGTACACATGTGGGAGTGTACACACATACGTATGTAGTACTGTACACATGTGGGAGTGTACACACATCAGGTACGTAGTACTGTACACATGTGGGAGTGTACACACATCAGGTATGTAGTACTGTACACATGTGGGAGTGTACACACATACGTACGTATGCAGTTGTTCACACACCTGCCCTGCTCCTCTAGACTTCCT
>OZ026565.1:4743552-4746052 GCA_964020155.1 Chondrilla cf. caribensis | reverse complement strand
GTTTCTTTGCCAGCTGCCATCTGAATGTCCTCCTGTGAAGTAATACATGATTGCTACAGTAGTGACATGTGCACTTGATGACATCAACCTCACCAAGTGTGGGTCAACTTCTGTTCTTCTCTCTTGATCTTGAAATTGTTCTTCAACAACTTGACTTGTTATGCTCTGCCTGTCTTCTGGTAAGTCTTCCATTTGTACCCCTAGCTGTCCTTGTTCACAGTGGTCCTCAGGTAGACCTTCCTGATCCATTCGCTCCTCTAGCAGACGCAGTCGTTCCTCTAGCAGACGCAGTCGTTCCTCTGGCAGTCCCACTTGATCCATTCGCTCCTCTAGCGGACGCAATCGTTCCTCTAGCAGACGCAATCGTTCCTCTAGCAGACGCAGTCGTTCCTCTGGCAGTCCCACTTGATCCAGTTGTTCCTCTAGCAGACGCAGTCGTTCCTCTGGCAGTCCCACTTGATCCAGTTGTTCCTCTAGCAGACGCAGTCGTTCCTCTGGCAGTCCTACTTGATCCAGTTGTTCCTCTAGCAGACGCAGTCGTTCCTCTAGCAGACGCAGTCGTTCCTGTGGCAGTCCCACTTGATCCAGTTGTTCCTCTAGCAGACGCAGTCGTTCCTCTAGCAGTCTCACTTGATCCAGTTGTTCCTCTGGCAGTCCCACTTGTTCCAGTTGTTCACCTGGCTGAATTATGTCTTCCTGTCCTAAGCCCTGCCGTATTTCCTCCGTGTGCAACTGTTAATATTCAGGTTGACAATGTACACACACAATACTGTAAGCAATGTTTTGTGTAATAATGTGGTCTAGGTATACCTCACCAGTTGAAGGTCTGCAACATCTCTTATCAATCGGTTTATTCTTTGCCGATCTACATCCTGATTAACAATCACCAGAGCCAAAACGTTATTGAGTGTAGCATCGTTCATTGGTTCATGTCCCTCAGCATTCGCCATTATGAGCTAGTGATCTACAGAAGTCAGTAATATCCTTAACGAAATCACATCTCACCTAATGTCGTGACCTAAGGTGAAAACAATTTGAACTCGAGAAAGAAATCAATTACTTAAACAGAACAGAGCTATTATTACTTGTAAGGATCAATGAGAATATTACTGAAGGGAGACTCTTGGGTTCATGATAGGTCTGAGATTGATATTTTTCTGGAGTTATTATTTAATGTAAGAACTTGGCCATATCCTTTCTTCAATCTAGTTACTATTATATAAAGACACCTTTAAAATACCTATATTCTGTTGTAGAAAAGTTAATTGAACAATAACTGAGATTCTTACCTGAGAAAGAAGTTAACAGAGAAAATCCTAAAGGATCTGTTGTCACGTACGTCTTGTTCCAGATGGGATGTAAACGCATAATGACGTATTGCGTTCACTATCAATGGCATGACTTATGTAGCAATGTATACATTACATTACATTGCATTGTTGTGAAATACATGTTCTGGTGTGTCTATATGTACATATTCATGTAGGTGTTTCTGGTTTGTCTATGTAATACTATGTGTGTGTACATGTGCACCCATAAACCTGTGTACATTAGGGGACCTCCTTGATAAAGATGTGTGTGTGTGTGTGTGTGTGTGTGTTGTGTGTGTGTGTGAGTGTGTGTGCACGCGCGCACGTGTGTGTGCATAGTATTGTATTACACTGATGTCTAAGTCTTCTATTTCTTTTTTTTTGGGGGGGGGGGGGGGGGGAGAAAACATCGTTATTATAATCAGAGAAAATATGTGATACAAACCACAGTGATATTGTGTAACCAAGGGCCTTGAACACAAGGTTCAAATACACATGGACATATGACAGATACATCTGATGTTATTCGGAATGCAATGCCTGGTTGATGAAACACGGGCAAGAAATATCTCCTTGATGATCTCAGTATTTCATTCATGGTATCCCATCACATAGTGTACAGGAGGTGCCCTGTCAGCACGACATGTAGGATTTCGTGTTTTCAGACAACGACATTTGACGGGTCGCAGTCTCTAATCGAAGCAAACTGTGCATCCGTGGCGACAGCCGTGCGACTGTAATTAGATCAACGCCCACGTAATAGTGTCACGAGATCTGGTGACGTACCTACACAGTCCCATGACCAGCACTATAAAATATCAAAAACGGCTATGTTACTGTATAAATTCCATATGATAGATTCGTACAAATACTCGCCGTTACTGATCTGTGTTGCCATCACCAGTGTTGCCTTCACCTGTGGACTGTGAACAAATCTTTTGGAGCGAGTGAAGAAAGGTGTGTTGAAGCGTCTAGGAAACAGCTCGAGAAAACCATTATTTCAAAGGCCTGTACTTTCTTGGTCGTTGTTTCCTAACTTCAACTATATCTGTTCGTACACCTCAATTGGCTATGTCAATTCGGGAGCGCTTTAAACAGCTGTATTTGAACTTCTTCCTCGCTATCTGGGTCTTATTATATCACCAAAGTAGTATGTAACTCGTTGTTAGTTGTGTACTTTGCCAAACTCC
>OZ026565.1:4726052-4738552 GCA_964020155.1 Chondrilla cf. caribensis | reverse complement strand
ACAGTGTTCCCATTCAGTCTGGCTACCATTATACTCCACTTTGAATACAAGTTAACTCACAGTTTGTTCTCTGTTCAACAGAGAAATGCCCCCTTTTACTTGTTGACTGACGGCACTTTGTCTGGGGAGAACTCTTTCTAGCCTTCGGCGTAGTGTACAGGAAGTAAGTGACAGGTGACATATTTGTACGTACAGACCACCTCTTGACATGATTTCATGTTGATAAGTACACATGCCAAGCATAGCCTGAGTTCCTTAGATGACATAAATACCATAGACTTATCTATTGATGTATGTATGTGTGTACATGTCTGTGTGTGTGTGTGTGTGTGTGTGTGTGTGTGTGTGTGTGTGTGTGTGTGTGTGTGTGAGGTGGGGCAGCTGGTTTGGTAGGGCAGCTGGTAGGGTAGGGCAGCTTGTAAAGTGGGACATGTGGTTTGGTGGGGCAGCTGATAAGGTGGGGCAGCTGGTAGGGTGGGGCAGCTGGTAGGATGGGGTAGCTGGTGGGGTGGGCAGCTGGTAGGGTGGGGCAGCTGGTAGGGTGGGGCAGCTGGTAGGATGGGGCAGCTGGTAGGGTGGGGCAGCTGGTAGGGTGGGGCAGCTGGTAGGATGGGGCAGCTGGTAGGGTGGGGCAGCTGGTAGGATGGGGCAGCTGGTAGGGTGGGGCAGCTGGTAGGGTGGGGCAGCTGGTTTGCCAGAGCTGGTGGTAGTGTATATTATCTTCAATGGCTGAATCAAGTGTATAGCTCAACACCATGCACATGCTCATTCATCCCACCTGTCCCCTGATCCTGTCAACAGTTGATTATATAAACTTATTTCTGCATAATTGCATTATGACTGCTACAAGCCCCACCCATGCAATCACATGATTCTCAAGCCTGACCAATGACATAGAATTTCGTAATTGGCTAGGTCCCATGACCCGTGGGAGGTGTAATCGTTTATATTACTATGTTTACCGTATAAATTAGAGATCACCGTAGAAATTATGTAGTATTGCTTCTATATAATAGACTTCATATGCTTCGTGGTTTCTGGGCGTGTACCACTTGCTGAGCTGTCTCTCTCCGTGTTCAAGCGAGCGAATCCTTTGAAGCGAATAAAGAAAGGTGTGGTGAGCTCACGCTAATTAGGCAGTCCTCAAGTCACTAATCTTCGGATCGGTTAGCAGTCGGGCCTGAACCTCAGCGATCGCTGAGATAGCGGTTACTCCAGACGCGATTTACCTCTCGAAGCTGTTCAGAGCCCGAAAACACTTGCAGACTATATATTGGCGTTTAAGCTTCCTTGTCAAAACCGTCGTACTTAGTATAAATTGCACGCAGCCCTATTTCCCTCTTCCTTTTGATTCTATTTCATTCTACTGAGCGTGTAGTGTCTATGGTGACACTGAACGTAGCGAACGTCTCCAGTTTCCTCGTGTGTGTGTGGGCGTGTTAATACATGCACAGTTACTCCATTCACAGTCACCCAGTGCTAGTGTTGGTTCAGTAGGTGGACACACTCCTCAGTAGACTTGCACACATCCTCGTGCACACTCATCTAGTGGTAGTACTCAACTCCAAACTCCTCATGACCTGTCCCAATCCCTCTCCAGATCTCTCTGAGATGAAGTTGATCGTGATCCTTGTTATCGCAGTGGCTGCTTATGCCCTGCCTGTTGAGTTTGATGATGGCAGCGACATGACTTGGGAGGAGTTCAAGACCAGGTACAACAAGAAGTACTCCAGTGAGGAAGAGGAGCTGAGTCGTATGGAGATCTTTGAGGCCAACAAGCAGTACGTGAAGGTGCACAACATGAACAAGGACAAACATGGGTTCGACCTGGCCATCAATGAGTTCTGTGACCTGGTGAGTGGAGTGGAGTGTGGAGCACCTGAGGGGGTGTAGTGGGTGTAGTGGGTGTACTGGGTGTACTTTATGAACATGCTCCATTTTGTAACATACAATCTTGTTTTGAAAGAGCTTGGCTGGAGTCCACTAATTTGCAAACCCAAAAAGACCCGAAGGTCTGAAACAAAATATTATTATGCATTCAAAACACAAAAACATGTTGTTTCTAATGAATTTGTTTACTTTACTGTGTGACTTTACAGTGGAGCCTCTCTACTAAGGGCACTTTAGGACCGCAATTCATGTCCTTATTACAGAGGTCTCCTCAATTCAGAGGTCACTTAATACACTACAATACTGCACTGGGGCACAGAATGGTGTCCTTATTATAGAGTTCCACATTTCAGAGGTTTGTGATAGAGAGGTCCTGCTGTATCTACCGTGTGTACTGTGTGTACTGCATGTACTGTGTGTACCATTGTCTTCTGTTCACGCTCTATGAATCTCATTTTCACTGCAGAGTGGAGCTGAGTTTGCTAATTTGTACAATGGTTACCATGGCCATTTGAGGAACGCCACCAGGAGGAACACTCATATGAAGTCAATGAACCTCCCTACTCTCCCGGACACTGTGGACTGGAGGACCAAGGGTGTGGTGACCCCCATCAAGAACCAGGGACAGTGTGGTTCATGTTGGGCATTCAGTGCCACTGGATCACTGGAGGGACAACATGCTTTGAAGACTGGCACCTTGGTCTCTTTGAGGTGAGGATCACATATGAGCACTCACAACACATGCTCTCGTACAGGAAGGCTCACTGAAACCTTAAATTGTATCACCTTGTTTCTGAAGTGTGCTCCTGTGTCTTCTACAACTAGTGCTAAAATTCTCACTGAATCCACAATATACCAAGTACTCCAAGTTGGGGTCCTGTATGAAGCATTATATGAAACATCCCATAACAGCGAGGGTTAGGGTCTATCTCTATAGATCTCACTGACTATGAGACGTCTCAGTGAGATGCATACTAGAACGATTATTGAGACGTGAAGTGTTGACCCCTTTATCTTGCGCAGACCAATATATAGGTGACGGGCCTTTCCTTGCTGACAAAGTTGAGAGATTCTCTATGAGTATCAAGCCCGAAATCTTATTCAATTAAACACGGAGTGTTTTACGCCATAATAGAGGTCCGCGCAAGATAATGAGGTTGCGATAAATCATAACACGCACCAAAAATGGGTTGAATTGCATTGTACTACAGTGTACACCCTGTTGCCATAGGTATGGTGTTTTTTATCAGACTGGTGGTGTTCATTTGTCTCACAGTCTGATCTAAAACGGTTGTTATTCTTTCTAAATTCTATTAATCCCAGTGAACAGCAGCTGGTAGACTGTTCCGGTTCGTACGGTAACCATGGTTGCGAGGGAGGATTGATGGACTATGCCTTCAGGTACATTGAAGCCAACAAGGGAGATGACACCGAGGCCTCCTATCCTTACCGAGCTCATGTGAGTCTACTTCAAGCTGTGTTGTGTGTCAAATGTTAGTTCCTTTGAGTTGTGGTTGTGTGTGTGTGTGTGTGTGTGTGTTTGTGTGTGTGTGTGTGTGTGTGTGTGTGTGTGTGTGTGTGTGTGTGTGTGTGTGTGTGTGTGTGTGTGTGTGTGTGACATTGTGCTTCAAATGTAGATTTGGAGCACATTGTCTAATTTCATTGGGATTTCAAGTTACGCAGATGTGTTTATTTCAAGATTTGGAGGTGTTGTCATGCTAAATGTCATTATTTGTGTTGCTTCCAGGATGAGAGGTGCCATTTCATCCCTAGTGATGTTGGAGCTACTTGTACTGGATACAGAGATGTGGAGCGTGAGAGTGAGAATGCTCTCCAGGAAGCAGTGGCAACTGTTGGACCCATCTCTGTAGCCATTGATGCTGGACATGCTTCTTTCCAGGTGTGTGTGTGTGTGTGTGTGTGTGTGCGTGCGTGCGTGCGTGTGTGTGCGTGCGTGCGTGTGTGTGTGTGCGTGCATGCATGTGTGTGTGTGTGTGCGTGCGTGTGTGTGCGTGCGTGTGTGTGTGTGCGTGCATGTGTGTGTGTGTGTGTGCGTGCGTGTGTGTGTGTGCGTGCGTGTGTGTGTGTGTGTGTTTGTGTGTGTGTGTGTGTGTGTGTGTGTGTGTGTGTGTGTGTGTGTGTGTGTGTGTGTGTGTGTGTGTGTGTGTGTGTGTGTGTGTGTGGACATGTGTGGATGTTGCACTAAACAAAATTTAAGTTACCCAGGAGTGCTTTATGTGATTTATGGCATGAGGGTATCTAGTGACTAGATAGGGATTTTGAGATTGCCATAACCTGGAAACTAGATGTAAGGGATTCCTTGTGTTTGTATAAATCATATTTGAGCATTAGTCACAGGACTAGGAGCTGTGATGGTGTGAGTTGACACCTACAATCGTCCTCCCACGGAGTGCACTCAGCCCCACCCACACAGGTTAACCTGATACCTGAAGGTGATGCAATAATATCAGATATCCCAGACCAACTGGGCTGTGTGGTCATGCATTGAGCAGTGGTCACAAGACCTTCAATATGATGCAATAGACTGTTGTGCTCACATCAGGGTTACGGGTTGTTTGATGGATGGAATGAATCATTATCCTTGGGATGTAGTACCATGTTGTGTGTGTAAGTGGATTATTCTGTGATAATGTCACCCTTGAACATCCCCTCCAGATGTACCACAGTGGTGTCTACTATGAGCCAAGCTGCTCTCAGACCCGTCTTGATCATGGAGTGCTTGCTATCGGGTATGGTGTGTATGAATCAAAGGATTACTGGCTGGTTAAGAACAGGTGTGTGTGTGTGTGTGTGTGTGTGTGTGTGTGTGTGTGTGTGTGTGTGTGTGTGTGTGTGTGTGTGTGTGTGTGTGTGTGTGTGTGTGTGTGTGTGTGTGTGTGTGTGTGTGTGTGTGTGTGTGTGTGTGTGTGTGTGTGCATGTCCATCACTCTTCTTTCTCTTCTTTCACAGCTGGGGTACTAGCTGGGGAATGAAAGGATTCATCATGATGTCTCGTAACAGAGACAACAACTGTGGTATTTCCACTGCAGCCAGCTACCCTCTTGTCTAAAGGATTTAGAGCAAGATGACTTGTAATAGGCCCTTAACTACACACAGTGATAGGTATAGGTAATATGCTATAGGTGCATTCTATTATGTTTGATATTGGAGTGTTCATAATTATAATTGATGGAAAGTACTACATGCTAATATGACATGTCTATGAATATAATTATGAAAACCAACTACTGTAATACCTACATGAGCATGATATGACTGTGATTGTATGCCTATAGTGTGAAACCTGTATTAACAGGATCTATCTGCTCTGATTTGGTTAACAATTCTATAGGCCTTTTGGTGTTCAGTGGAGCCTTTCTCTTTAAGGACACTTTGGGAAATTGTCCTCATTACAGAGGTCTCCCCAGTTCTCAAGGTCACTTAACACACTACAGTACTACACTGGGACACAGAATGGTGTCCTTATTACAGAGATCTCCTACATTCAGAGGTTGGTGATGGAGAGGTCCTGCAGTATAGCAGAACCTCTCCAAACATTCAGCTTTGATGAAGAGTCCACCATGGTTGGTCCATACCTGGTTTATGTAACAAAAGTTTGAAGTGAATGTGGTCATGGTGGACTGAGTTCATGCTGCACCAATGACAATATTATCAATGATTATGGTTGTTAGTATTATTCTATGATCACACTATGAACAATATACACTATACCAGTGGCTTTAACTAGAATTACATGTACAGTCAATTCTTGTTAATCCGCCACCACTTTATCCACCAAAACTTTTAATCCACCACAATTTCCTAGAGCTGATATAATGTACAAGTACCAATGAATATCCAGTTAATCTACCAAACTTATTAATCCACCATATTCTACGAAAGGCATGCGTTGCGGCAGATTAGCAAGTATTCACTGTAGTGTGTCATTTACAGTATCTCATCACTGGTATATCTCTTGTGTAGGGATATGTGTGTGTGTGTGTGTGTGTGTGTGTGTGTGTGTGTGTGTGTGTGTGTGCATGTGTGTGTGCGTGCGTGTGTGCGTGCGCGCGCGCGCGTGTGTGTGTGTTGAATGTACCAGATGGAGATCATGTAGTGTAATACAGTTATGTCCACCCCTATGCTAGCACCACACTCCATGTACGTGTACACACAGACGGATTCACACATGCTGTGGAAATGTGGATATGCCGAGAAAGGAATCCGTCTGAGTGGGCATGTGGGGGTGGGGAATGGTGAGGAATAATGCTGCGGTCTGGTCCCGTGAAACTTGGATGATGCAACAACGTCACATGTTGTGGACCCATTTAAGTAGATTAAGGTTTCATTGTGTGTGGTCGAGTCACAAGACTGCTGCGGTTGTAATTAAAGAATACTTGGATGATGCACGAATATGTTGTGTGTGCAAATTGATCACTCTGTGATGATGTCATTCTTTGATCATCCCTCCAGATGTACCACAGTGGTGTGTATGAATCAAAGGATTACTGGCTGGTCAAGAACTGGTGTGTGTGTGTGTGTGTGTGTGTGTGTGTGTGTGTGTGTGTGTGTGTGTGTGTGTGTGTGTGTGTGTGTGTGTGTGTGTGTGTGTGTGTGTGTGTGTGTGTGTGTGTGTGTGTGTGTGTGTGTGTGTGTGTGTGTGTGTGTGTGTGTGTGTGTGTGTGTGTGTGTGTGTGCATGCATGGATGCATGTGTGTACTAGACTAAAGGACAACATGCTGATATGACATATCTATGAGTATAATTATGAAAACCATCTACTGTAATACCTACATGAGCATGATATGACTGTGATGGTATGCTTATTGTGTGAAACCATGCAGGATAACAGGATCTAGCCCCTCTGAGTTAGTCAACAATCCTAGGGCTTTTGGTGTTCAGTGGAGCCTCTCCATTAAGGACACTTTGGGAACTTGTCCTCATTACAGAGGTCTCCCCAGCTCTTGATGGAGATCATGTAGTGTTATACACTTATGTCCACTCCTATGTGCACACTCCATGTACGTGTACACATAGACGGATTCACACATGCTATGGAAATGTGGGTATGCCGAGAAAGGAATCCGTCTGAGTGGGCGTGTGGGGGTGGGGAATGGTGAGGAATAATGCTGCGGTCTGGTCCCGTGAAACTTGGATGATGCAATAACGTCACATGTTGTGGACCCATTAAGTAAATCAAGGTTTCGTTGCGTGTGGTCAAGAGTCACAAGACAGCTGTTGTATACTTAGAATACTTGGATGATGCAATATGTTGCGTGTGCAAATGGATAATTCCCCCATCAAACATCCTCTCCAGATGTACCACAGTGGTGTCTACTATGAGCCAAGCTGCTCTCAGACCCGTCTCGATCTTGGAGTGCTTGCTATCGGGTATGGTGTGTATGAAGATTTTTGAGACCTGCCATCACTGCCATCAGAGGGACCAGAACACCTGCCCGTCATAACATCCAGCCAGAATCCATCTCTCTGGCAATGGCAGAGGAAACATCATTTAACCTGGATCATTATTGTATATTATATTCTTTATGTATTTTCCTTATCTGCGCTTGAAATTAAAAAAGGTTATTACGAATCAAAGGATTACTGGCTAGTGCAGGTGCATGCATGCGTGCGTGCGTGTGTGTGTACTGTCTGCTACGTACATGTACACCATCCAGCAATAGCACCATGTTAAGGACATACATGGTCCACAACTCTATTCAATAAGTACAGTACGTAGTCGGTTGAGATGACATCAAAACTCGCTAATTACTTATTACGTATTATCTTGAAATCATTCTGCACGGATATCGCGGGAATAGATCACGTGAGTGACGTTTGTTCCGAACCAGCAAGCATTATCACATGACCAACATTAGTTCGTTATAAATAATGGCTGGAATTGGAGAAGTCAACGCTTGCACCAAACGACGTTTAATCCAGGATGAAGGTGATCTTTGTCGTCGCTGCTTTGTTGACTGTTACCTCTGCCTTCGACTACGAGGAGGAATGGCAGGGTTTCAAGAGCCAATTCGGTAAGAAATACTCGAGCGATTTGGAAGAGCTCACGAGACACGAGATCTTCGAGTCTAACATGAAGTACATCGAAGAACACAACAAGAATGCGGACAAGCACGGATTTACACTTGGCGTGAACGAGTACGCCGATCTGGTGAGTGTAGTCTGTAATTAGTACAGCCGAAGAGACAATATGCCATCAAGTTGTCCTTCTGTCGTGTGTACCGTGGGTAGAGAGGTCGTGTGGGTCGCCAGGGAATGATTCAAAGTCACTAGGATGTTATGGTGGGTTAGCAAAGGGCCTCACTGAGCTAGCAGTGGTAGTTGGGTCATAGAAGTTGAGCTGGAGTCTTAGAAAGCACACAAGTCTGTGATGAGGCGTTTGGAGACCATTGCAGACATCGACTAGTGCACACATGAGGACTTAAGGAGCTTACAGATCCTAGCTCTGCATATACACTTCTGAGAGCTCTGTGTTTCATGGCAATTAATTGGTGTTCCATGGTAATTAATAGAATTGAATTAATAACTGTAGTAATAATCGGATTTGAGTTGTTGGTGGTATTTAATGCATGTTCTCGTGTGCTAATAGTGGTTATTTGTGAACTAACATGAAAGGAATTCTTGTCTCGACCTATTCTGTGATCTCCTCCAATCCCTCCCTCATCTTCAGAGTGGTGGTGAGTTTGGTAAAGTCTTCAACGGATATCTTGGACATTTGAAGACACCTCCCACCAATGTCCGTGTGCCCAAGGAGAATGCTCTCCCGGACACCGTGGACTGGAGGACCAAGGGTGTGGTGACCCCCATCAAGAACCAGGGACTTACGTGTGGTTCGTGTTGGGCATTCAGTGCCACTGGGTCATTGGAGGGACAACATGCTTTGAAGACTGGTAAACTGGTCTCCTTGAGGTGAGGTGCAGTGAATATTACCGAGTTGTTTTCTCTGCATGATGTGTCCTTGTAGGCCCTTCATTCCATGATTTTGTGTGTGTACAATTGTATGAGTGGTACGTACTGAATTGGGTAAGAATGTCTGCATTGTACCACAGTGGTAGTTTACACTGTGGTATGCATATATGGTAGCATGCATCCTTAAGAGTAATTGTAATTGTGTACTTCTATACAGTATGTACGCCTGTATGTACGCATGTGTGTACGCATGTATGTATACATGTATGCATGTATGTATGCAAGGTTTCCCCCAAAGGGGGGTAACAAGGCGCTCCCCCCTTTATGCTCTGTTCTGTGACAACAATTTTTTGTTAGAATACAGATTTATAATATTGTTGTATTAAGTGTTAAAGCAATATTGATAATTATGCATCAAAACATTCATAGTGGCCCCCTCTCCCCCCCTTTATTTTTTTCGGGGGAAACATTGATGTATGTATGTATGTATACATGTATGTACACATGTATGTACATTGCTAATTAAAATGTTGGGCTAACTCCAGTTGGTGATCTCTCTCACAGTGAACAGCAGCTGGTGGACTGCTCTGGTAAGTTTGGTAACTATGGTTGCGCCGGAGGACTGATGGACAATGCCTTCAAGTACATCAAGGAGAATGGGGGAGATGACACTGAGGCCTCCTATCCCTATGTCGCACATGTGAGTATCTGTTTGGTGTAATCGTTTGAAGTGGTTGTTGTTATTGTTTTGTTTATTGATATACTGTAATACAGTACATATATGTATGCTATATATTATGTGATTAAAGTAATGAGAATAATACTAATACTAAAACTAATAATTGTTATAATAATAATAATAATAGCGCTTAAATTTTACAATTAAATAAAAAATTATTACTACTACTGTTAATAATGATAGTACATATGGGGCACACATGCATGTGCTCACATGCTAATAAAATGTACATTCAAAAATCACCGGCGGAGGAGCTGGGGATGGTGGTTCCCAGAACAGATGCTGCATTGCCCTTTGAACTTCCACAGACACTGTCTGGAGGAGGTGCATGCATGGGAGAGTTGATATCATTGTTCATTATTACTATACAGTACAGTACATATGATATTATGCTATACTTTCTTATATACATATGTATGTATTGGTGGCAATTTAAGTGTGGATTATCCCTCATACAGGATGAGAGGTGTCACTTCAAGCCAGCTGATGTTGGGGCTACTTGTACTGGATATGTTGATGTGAAGCATGATAGTGAGAGTGCTCTACAGGAAGCAGTGGCCAATGTGGGACCCATCTCTGTAGCCATTGATGCTAGACATGCTTCATTTCAGGTGTGTGTGTGTGTGTGTGTGTGTGTGTGTGTGTGTGTGTGTGTGTGCATGCGTGTGTGTGCACATTCAATTCCCACTAGATAGCCCTCACTAGGTATGTAGATAGTGTTACTTGAGATGAGATGTTTCTCTGCAGTTTTACAACAAGGGAGTTTACAACGAGAAGGCATGTTCTTCCACCAAACTGGACCATGGAGTGCTTGCTGTTGGTTATGGTACTTATGAAGGAGAGGAGTACTGGCTGGTTAAGAACAGGTGTGTGTGTGTGTGTGTGTGTGTGTGTGTGTGTGTGTGTGTGTGTGTGTGTGTGTGTGTGTGTGTGTGTGTGTGTGTGTGTTGTGTGTGTGTGTGTGTGTGTGTGTGTGTGTGTGTGTGTGTGTGTGTGTGTGTGTGTATGTGTGTGTGTGCGTGCGTGCATGCGCGTGTGTGCATGTTCATCATTCCTCTCCCTCTCCGTCCACAGCTGGGGTACTAACTGGGGAATGAAGGGCTACATCATGATGTCTCGCAACAAACACAACCAGTGTGGTATTGCCTCTAATGCCAGCTACCCTCTTGTCTAAAGGATTTGGAGGAAGATAACTTGTATTAGGCCCTTAACTACACACAGTGATAGGTATAGGTGATATGCTATGGATATTCAAGATTGATGAATACCAGTAGCAGAAATACATATCAATGCTATTATAATATTATTATGGTCATTATTGATCAATATAATATGAATTATTACTATTGCTGAGCATTTCAGTGGTGTTAGCTACATTTTGCTGAGTGTTTCCAGCCAATGTCAGATCCAGAGCGACTGGCTCTCGCCCAATCTGGTGTTTGCAGCTGGCTTATAGTCTGTACATGAATTACCAGGTGAAGGGATCGATGTCGGTTGTCCATGCACATGAAACTACCCAAAAGCAGAGCAAGTAGCCGTATTGTTAGCAATGTTAAGTGCCTTATGTTATTGGCATCACTATAACAATGAGACATCTTGAAGACTGGTTGTGCAATGGGATAGTCAGGTTGTGCAACGGGATTGTCTGGTTGTGCAATGTGATGGTCAGGTTGTGCAATGGGATTGTCTGGTTGTGCAATGGGATAGTCTGGTTGTGCAATAGAGCTGACTACTTCTGCAATAGCCCCCCACCCACCCCCCAACACAATAATATACAACTGCACAGGTACATTTGCATCAATTGTGTAATTCTCAAGATTCGAAAATAAAATTAATCTTTAGTCAGCATCAATTCAATGGTTCAATTGTATTATTCTAAATTACACACATCATAATATCATGCACTCTTACAACCTACTCACTAGTATAGATTCAATTTATAATTAATTACAATTCGTATTTACGTAATGACGTAAATTCCTGGGAATCCTCATAAGTGAACTACTTGTCACATGACCAGCAACCAAGCGTCACGCTATAAATAAGAGGACAGAATTGAACAAGAGAATTCTTTAGCCTTCCGTCCATAGAACAGCGGTTAATCCAGGATGAAGGTGATCTTTGTCGTCGCTGCTTTGTTGACTGTTACCTCTGCCTTCGACTACGAGGAGGAATGGCAGGGTTTCAAGAGCCAATTCGGTAAGAAATACTCGAGCGATTTGGAAGAGCTCACGAGACACGAGATCTTCGAGTCTAACATGAAGTACATCGAAGAACACAACAAGAATGCTGACAAGCACGGATTTACACTTGGCGTGAACGAGTACGCCGATCTGGTGAGTGTAGTCTGTAATTAATAAAGCCGAAGAGACCACCATCAAGTTGTCCTTCTGTCGTGTGTACCGTGGGTAGAGAGGTCGTGTGGGTCACGAGGAGATGATGCAATTTTACTAGTGTATTACGTAATCCACCCCAACGTGTAGCTCGTCTCCAGCGATGCTAGAGTCCCCAGTTTATTGCCGTTTGTCATGAACCCAGTGTACCACACTGTCCTCACCACAATGATCCCAATATACCACACTGTCCACACCACAATGAGCCCAATGTACCACACTGTCCACACCACAATGAGCCCAGTGTACCACACTGTCCACACCACAATGAGCCCAGTGTACCACACCGTCCTCACCACAATGAGCCCAATGTACCACACTGTCCACACCACAATGAGCCCAGTGTACCACACTGTCCACACCACACTAGTGCATGAAGACGCCTATTGTTATGGCCAAGAGACTAAAATTCACGATTATAGTTTTTTGCTATATTTTGACAAGGTTTCAATGAATACTGTAGTCCTGTTTCAGTTTAATATTTAGTTTATTTACTAAAATACACATCGGATAGTTGTAAATAGTTAAGTTTTAGTTTTACGTAGTTA
>OZ026565.1:4716052-4721052 GCA_964020155.1 Chondrilla cf. caribensis | reverse complement strand
GCATATTTGAAGGAGAACTCCACCCATGTCCGTGTGTTCCAACGGAATGCTCTCCCCGACACCGTGGACTGGAGGACCAAGGGTGTGGTCACTCCAGTCAAGAACCAGGGACATTGTGGTTCGTGTTGGTCATTTAGCACCACTGGATCACTGGAGGGACAACATGCTTTGAAGACTGGTAAACTGGTCTCCTTGAGGTGAGGTGGAGTGAGTTCGAAGGAGAGGCTACCTATTCCGAGTATTACATTCCTTCGTGTGCATTGCTCACTGGAGTGTTCAATTGATGGTTCGTCTCTCTTGCAGTGAACAGCAGCTGGTGGATTGTTCTGAGAAGTTTGGTAACCATGGTTGCAAGGGAGGTGCAATGATCAATGCCTTCAAGTACATCAAGGAAAATGGGGGAGATGACACCGAGGCCTCCTATCCCTATGTTGCCCATGTGAGTTGATTGTATTTGTTTATTGGTTTGTTGTTGTTTACTGTTATTTCTGTTGTCAATATTATGGATTGTTTGCTTCAATTCTATTCCTCAGGAAGAGAGGTGCCACTTCAGACCTGAGGATGTTGGTGCTACTGACACAGGTTACGTTGCCGTCAAGAGAGGCAGTGAAGATGCTCTTCAAGAGGCTGTAGCCAATGTTGGCCCTATTTCCGTTGGTATTGATGCCAGCCACCATTCATTCCAGGTCTGTGTGTGTGTGTGTGTGTGTGTGTGTGTGTGTGTGTGTGTGTGTGTGTGTGTGTGTGCGCGTGTGTGTGTGTACGCGCGCGTGTTATATTACTTATTCTGTATATTTATTAATTGATTACGAGCTCTTGTGAAACTCTTACAGCTGTACAAGAAGGGAGTTTACAACGAGAAGGCATGCTCTTCCACCAAACTGGACCATGGAGTACTTGTTGTTGGTTATGGTACTTATGAAGGAGAGGAATACTGGCTTGTTAAGAACAGGTGTGTGTGTGTGTGTGTGTCATCATCATCTATTACTGGAGTATACTAGTTGCCAGTGTGTGTGCACAAACACTTTACATTGACATTGTTACTATGGTAACATGTTCATCTTCATGCACACAAGTAATGGTCCCTTCCTCTTCCTCTCCCCCCTACAGCTGGGGTCCTAACTGGGGAATGGGGGGCTACATCATGATGTCTCGTAACAAGCACAACCAGTGTGGTATTGCAACTGCAGCCAGCTACCCCACTGTGTAGACTGCCAGCAGTAGAGCTGTGAACGAGGCAGTATTATCTTATTTACTACTCCACTGGTATACATAGTCAAATTACTAAACATTAATTTTCTCAAGTAATAGGAATTATTTGTTGGTGCATTAGCAAAATTTCTATAATTAATTATTTTCGGTCGAAATCGATCATTTGTGTGGTGTGAAGCTGGTAACCCTGTTCATTGGTTCCTTCTCTTGACTTGATGTCCTTACACTCCGAAGGTGGTGTAGCCAGTGCTGTATCTCCTTAGGTATGAACTTAACCACATTTTATGACTTCACATTTGTTTTGACTTGTTAACTCTATTCACTGTAGCAATAAGTGGACAGTATAGGGTACATGTTTGTATAAGGAATGAGGTAAAGCTAATTGAAATGAACATAAAAGCTGTATGATATCAACCAGTGAGTAACCTTGAACTCTGGATGGGTATACACAAAACCTGAGGTATAATAATATACACAGTCACACACACACACACACACACACACACACATGCACACATGCACCTGCACACACAGATACACATACACACGCACACACATGCACGTACACATACACACATGCACGCATATACATGCACACAAACATATGTACATGGAGCGTGGGATTGAGCCATAGATGGTGACTAAGTGATTGGTAGAAATTTCAACTGAGGCGGGTGGCGTTTGTGTAGGGAAATCACATGACTGACTAGGAGAGTCATTGAGACAACAGGCGGTCTGTAGTGTACACAACACAGGAAATTACCCCTGTTTGGAGTCTGGGAAATATGTATATTATGAATATCTAATGATTATGTGGTGAATTTGAGCGGGTGCATGAGTGAGTGAATGAGTGCGTGAGTAAATGAGTGAGAGAGTGGGTGAGTGAGTGAGTGAGTTGGTGAGTGAGTGAGTGTGAGTGTGAGAGAGTGAGTGAGTTGGTGAGTGAGTGGGTGAGTTGATGAGTGGGTGGGTGGGTGAGTGAGTGAGTGAGTGGGTGAGTGAGTGAGTGAGTGAGTTGGTGAGTGAGTGAGTGAGTGAGTGAGTGGGTGAGTGAGTGTGAGGGTGAGTGAGTGGGTGAGTGAGAGAGTGGGTGGGTGAGTGAGTGGGTGAATGAGTGTGTGGGTGAGTGAGAGAGTGGGTGGGTGAGTGAGTGGGTGTGTGGGTTCCTGTTATATCAGTTACTGATGGGATTATGTAAAAAGTACTGTACATACTGTGTGTACACCAGATTACAAGTTTGACTGCGTCTGTTAGAACAAATTTTATGCAAAAGTTTCTTTTACAACTGATAGTCACACTACAGAGATATATATGTGTGCATGGGACTCAATCGCCATGCCACATGTGTAGTGTGAATGTGGTGAATTGCATTGGTGCAGGTAAATGCAGGCTAGGTGTACAATGTGTGTCCCTTCACTAGAATCTATCAGGGATGTTGGAATGGGGATAACACGGGGTTCTGTACTTGCTCCCAAATTTGTAGGTGGTAGGTGGGAACCTACTGGTACCTATCTTTGCTTTTTAGTCTCTCGAGTTAAAAGTAACCCCCCCCACCACCACCATACACACACTACCCTTTAGAAAGTGCTCTAATGCCTAAACCTGACTAGCTAGTGATGTCACTCTCCAGTCACTGGAGCTAAACTGGGTTTGAATGAATCAGGTGATAGTCACACTAGCCAATCAATTGTTGGTACAGTTGTAGGGAGTGTGAATCAGTTGATTGGTTAGTGTGACTATCACACCTACGATGACTGAGACATTAATTAAAATAGCAGGATCCACAAATCCTTCACAACACATGCTACGTTGCATGTGGCGTATGGTATGTGTGAGAACATAAAGGTCGCGCACGTGTGTACGTCAGGCGATGACGTATGATATGCTCACGTGATCAACATGCCTTTACTCTCCTCTTACCTCAACCTCTTGTACCGACTCGAGTAAAATGGACGCAGTCAGAAGGAGCGCTAGTAAAGGTTTACACAACGATACATTCCTATTCACCTCAGAATCTGTCGGGGAGGGGCACCCAGGTTAGTAACTTGGTGGCTTGTACAGCGTGTCGTCTTCTACAGCCAATGTAAACTTACACGTTGATAAGCCTGAGGTTATGATGACCATGCATCCAGTCGTGGGCTGTACCTGTACTGTTGTTAAAATTGACGTAAGGTGGAACGGGGTTTTCCGATCATGGTATAATTCTGATCACTGAGGAATGAACAGGTTTTCGCTTTCAAAATGCTAAGGTTTAGAGGACAACTACAGTGCTCCACTGGCAATGGCGACCCTTAGCTAGCTACTACGTACCTGACAGGGAAGTCCACCACTTGCTTCCTGTGTGCTGGTTATCCACTAGTGATTGGAATTGTCCCATTTTACCTCAAATGTTGTGGCTTCTCTTTAATTCAACTTATTAAATCGGTCAAAACACGTCACAACACCATTGGACAGTGGCCCACTATCCAATGGTGATGTTTTGTGTTTTGACCGATTTTAATAAGTATTTTGACACTCACAGAATGTACCTGCATACATAAATCTGACTGCACACAATCACATCTGTAGATGAATGAATATTTTTTGAACAAAAATGTTCCTTCAAAAAGTATTCTAAAGCTGATATTGTGAAGATCGGGACATAGCTAAAGGTTGGGATGTAGCTTGAAGTTCACTGCACTCTCCCCAGTAGTAGGGTGTGGGGGACCAGTACCTGCAGTGGGTGTGTAGTGCGTACCACTCCCCAGTAGTAGGGTGTGGGGGACCAGTACCTGCAGTGGGTGTGTAGTGCGTACCACTCCCCAGTAGTAGGGTGTGGGGGACCAGTACCTGTAGTGGGTGTGTAGTGCGTACCACTTCCAGCACGCCACCAGATGTTGTGGGAAACACTGACTTCCTACTAGGGCTCCATGTACTGCATGTACCTGTGCTCATGTACTGCATGTACCTGTGTTCATGTAGCGCATGTACCTGTGCTCATGTAGTGCATGTACCTGTGCTCATGTACTGCATGTATCTGTGCTCATGTAGTGCATGTACTTGTATTTGTGTACATGTACTATGTACGTAATTTCTGATCTAGTACATACACACAGGATGGTGGTGGGGTACTGTAGTGTTCACATTACATCATGCGTGCACTGATTGTGGGGAATTCCCATTACAGTTGTCTGGTGTTGTAACCATGGTGATAACTGATCTGATGGTGTGCATGTGTCCACATTGTAGATAAGATTTGTGATCAAGTGTCTGATGCTGTACTGGATGCCTGTCTAAAGCAGGACCCCAAGAGCAAGGTGGCTTGTGGTGAGTGCGTGTATGTGTGTGTGTGTGTGTGTGTGTGTGTGTGTGTGTGTGTGTGTGTGTGTGTGTGTGTGTGTGTGTATGCATGCATATATTGCTTGCTATTGCTAAAATATTGCTAAATTCCATTTTAAACTGTGTCCCCATTCTCTAACCTACAACTGTAGTGTTTGTTGGGGGGGGGGGGGGGTCTGTGTGTACTGTGATTATTATATGTAACACTAGGTTTGAGGTTGTGTTTGTTTATTGTGTTTCTATAGAGACGGCTACCAAGACTGGGATGGTGATGGTGTTCGGTGAGATCTCAACTCAGGGGAAGATCGACTACCAGAAGGTCATTCGGGACTGCATTGAGAAGATCGGCTATGACGACTCTGAGAAAGGTGCGTGTTGGACCTTGGTGATAGTCCCGATAATGTGATTATCAACGTTTTATGATTGCAATAATGACAATGAATTGAGCAATATCGTGATACACTTTTCCT
>OZ026565.1:4681052-4711052 GCA_964020155.1 Chondrilla cf. caribensis | reverse complement strand
ATTTGGACGTGGTTGGTACCTTTAAAGACAAGGAATAAGTGAACCGTCAAATACGCACGTCCACTTGCTAAATATGTTTGAATACATCTCATCATAACAGTTACATTCTGTTGAGTACTTGTGACATAACTGATGATCCACCACATGCACCCCAGCAATATTAACTGACTGTATTGTTGTAAATTAGGTATATATCACGTATGTTCTTCTATTCCTACTAGTAGCATGATCTGAAATATGCAGTGAGATTCTGTTTTAACATTCCCCAATCGGATACGTATTTACTGTTTCACTATTATTTTCATGTACTAAACTACTGTTTCACTATGATTTCATGTAAACTGTTTTGAAAATTTACCAAAAATATAATATATGTATACAAAAACCCAAATTTGGAGTTGACTGTTGAAGCCTGATAAATGTACCAAAACAGCCTAATATTCAGGATGAGGTTGCATCAGCATTTAACCATCTACTAGTAGACTGATTCAGAACATGTTTAGTTTAGTACCAGTCACAAGCAGCGTCTTCATTCATGACCTGCAGTTGGGATCAGAACCATCTCTAGAGCTGAGCTGAGGGTCTATGGACATACATGGCAGTCAAAATATACAAACTGGGAGAAGTGGAGATTGAAGTTTTGGCTCCAAGAGTGTGTGACACACCAAACTCATTTCTATAACCAATTAAGTGTTAGCAAATGGATAATGAGATCACTGATTAATTTTATTCAACGGCAGTCACAATGACATCACACTCACTGCTTCATTTCTTCTCTGATTCGAGTTGCTACTGTAAGCAGCACAGGTTTAGCTGGCTTGGAATGCTCCTCCAAAAAGACACAGAAGGTCTCCAACATCTCCTCGTCATAGTACGAATGCATGTAGTCCAGTAATCCGTCAACTCCGGATTTACCTCCTTTGGATACAGCTGTACGAAGTCGGTCGGCATCATTCTTATCGAGAAGGTTTCTTCCTTGTAGCTTTGATATCAGATCCCCATCAACGGGGAGGTTGTCCTGTAAGTACCCGCGAAGATTGGCTAATATTTTCTTTGTGGCATCTCCTCCCTCCATAGCGATATCGTCCTTATCTGAAGCAGAATCAATTGGAGGCTATCACTGACCACTGTCTTCCAATCCTTACTTCATTAGCGAGTGTCACTCCACAACGAACACACACTACACCGGGCAGAGCGGGAGAATCGGAAAGATATAGAATTTTACCGGCACAAATTACTAAATTAACTACATTCATAAGTTCTCAACTCACGTAGAAAAATATGTACTAGGTTTAAAATGCTATGCGACGGGGATGGAGTATCTATATGACCGGGCTGATCATGAGCTTCTTCGAGTCATTCGCGTTCGTCTGGGTGGGGCAGTTGGTGGGTGCGCGGTCTATCGATTGTGCAATAATGCTTGTTATGTTAAAATGGCGTCCATAGAAACAGCGGTTTGGAGAAACGAGGGAAAGATTAAGATTCCAAATGTATCAAAGTAGATTAACTCACAAGAAAAGGAAGTAAAACAGAACAATCCATCTTTCGTCTTCTCGATCTGCCAGGTCCAAGGAATTCTGTAACATGTCATATTTTTAATGAAGACAACACTGATGGATATGTTAATCCGTTGAGGAGGAGGCTTCAAAATAACGAATTGTTACAAAATGTTAAAAAGCAATGTAGAAGATAGGGTTAAGACAGTTTACGTTGTCTCCCCACCCCCACCCCCAGGGGCTGATGTTTGGCTATGCTACTGATAGTCCATCCCCGCACACTAGAGGGCATGTGTGCTGGGAGGTGCTAGTTACATATAGCTAGTCTACAAATTTACCAAACTAAAATGGCATCCACATGTGCACGATTAGTCTCGCGGGGCCATCCTTATTTCCTTTCCGAAAAGTGTACGCATGTACGTATGTACATTTGCATTATTGAATGTAAATTAATACGTAATCAAAGTACAAAAGTCAAATTGAAAATAAGTATGGGATTAATATAGAAATGGGAACCCTACAAACACTTAAAGACATACTCCACAGCCCCTCATCATGAAGACATGAAGAAATAGCTGAATATATATAAGAAATTTTGAGTGCACAAGTTACAAGCTCTCAAGGAAAAAGTACAAGTATACATGTACATGTAAAAGAGGTTCACAGTAAGTGTCCACAAATTATTACTCAACTACGTACGTACTTCTCATGTTCAATATCATTACAGCTATACTACCTGTAACAAGAGATAGAGATGAATTTCAAGTAAGAGTTACATCACAAAATACAATATTCACACATGGTACATTGGAGTTAGGAGCTGATACACATAGGTATATACAGTAACCATACCTATGATGGCTTTGAGCATGTATGGTCATTGATGGGTACATTCAGTATGCACTTGATTGTCATAAAGTACTCACACCAAACCAAGGACATCTGACAACCATATTTTGCATGTGTGGGACACCATATGATCACACATACACTGAAGGTAATGTACTTACGGATAACAGTGCTTGTGTCTTTGAGACTTGGCTACCTTCGTCTAAAGAGCCCCAATAGAAGTTTCTGTGCAATATAGAATGAGATGCATCTACTCACTAACCAAACATGTAGTCACTTTATATTGTACACAAAATAAAGGTTGGATAATTATCCTTCCCTAGGTGTGCTTTATGTATTGTTACATGTTAGCATAAAGCAATAGAATAACAGGAAACTCTTCAGAACTAGAATGTAATCCAAACTCATTCTGTTACAAATAATAATCACAGGAAATACAATGGTAGCTTACCACCTCTTTTTCAAACAACATCTGTTCCTCTGTTTTTTGACGTACTACCTCCGATGGAGCATCTCGACTTGTGTGAGGAGGACTCTAGCCTTCAACTGACATTAGACCAATGTAATGATGTCCTCCAATTGGCAAAGACTGGTGTGATTCGTACACAGTGGTAGTAATCCTGAGAGGGCTTGATTCTGAGGACTGTGCATTGTATGAAAGCAAGAAATAAACAAACATCACCTGTCATATTCAGGGAGTAAACAGTAAACAAACACCACACACATACCACTAATAGAGAGGGAGATCTCAATACCCCTGGTGATGATGGTCTGGGGTGTGTGTGGAGGATGTCAGGTGGGATCACTGGAGATGAAACACTTGTCATTTTCCCCTTTCCTCTGACATCTCTGTAGGACCCAGCACTGGGTGATGTAACATCCTGGACCTGGTGGGGTTGTTGACATATTATGTACACACATACGTACAACAGGACCTCTCTCAGTAAGATAATGCTCACCACAATATCAGATCCCACCTCAGGAATAACGGACTCCTCTTCAGATTCATGGTCTGGTTTCAATTCCACATCTTGATAATCAGTTGGTTCCTGTTTAGGTTTCTTAGCAATAGGTTCCAATTCTGAACCTTCATCTTCCAAAATTGGATCCGGTCCACCCTATTAATTAACACACAACTCCAATCATACACCAAGGACTGGTTCTAGGAAACCAATATGGTAACCACATAAAGTTCACTGTACATTTTATGTGGATATTCATAAACTTGTGTATTATGCTCAGTGACCTTTTATGGTGACCTTGTGGTTGGTCAGTTCTGTTGGTGCCATTCACTGACCGTGATAATCACCTGTGAGAGTGTAGGAGCCTCAGTGGAGTGTGTGGCAGTAATCTTACTGAGATCTACGGGTTCTCTGTTTGTTTGTTTGTCTGCAAACTCCTCTCCCTTCTCCTACAGTTGGCATACCATGGATGTCAAACTCTCCAAACTGCATCCTCAGCACCATCCGTGGGATACACTAATGGTTTTACATTTCAGTTTTGGCATTCCACTGAGAACCCCCATCACATGTACTATATTATGCCGTAGTTGAAATACACCATTTGTCCCAATGCGGAAGTTATTAACAGGTTATTGATTGTATATTATAATTAATATTTAAACACTTTCAGGATTTGCAGCTGTTTTCCCACGTTCCCATGTCAAAACAATAAACATGACTTGTTCAAAATCATTTGGCATTTGGACAACCTCACATTGGATTACCACTTTATGAGTGGGTAATTCAACTAGACTAGAATAATGCTGGAGATCCTGAGTGGACAGGACCACCAATATCCAAACACCATAGGAGGGTGTCAAGGGACCTTAGAGATTATCTCACAACAACAAACACTAACGGACTCACTTGGAATTGTGTGACTTCATTCATCAATATACCTTTCAGGTACTATAGAATAGATAGAGATTTCACATGAGTACATGGTCATGAGAAGGCATTATTAAGACATAAACATGCTTTGGATCAAATCAGATCGGAAAAGGTGTGATGTCCACATGTGTATATATCGTACGTAATATGTACATGTGTACAGTGTGTTTGTGTACATACAAACGTTTTGTACTTATGTGCATATATGTGTATGCAATGTATCCTCATTTGCATGTGGCCAACCAGGCATGAACAGGAGAGAAAGTATGCATGTACACTTGAAGGTCAATTGACAGGATTTAGAGTCTAAAGAGCGTTCCAAGTTGATAAGTACATGCGGTAGTATTAGTAATCACCAGACTATGAGAGTGTGCATTGTACAAACATCCACCTAATATTGAACTGTATAGTACCACACACAGCTCACTCTCTCCAGCACACCCTCAATCTTTTTTTCAACTAGATTGACAGTGAAATGCCCTTCTATTGAGAGAGACACTACATTCGATTCTTCCAGTTGAGAACTGTTGGAAGGATGAAGACAAGCACAGAAAAAAATCTGACAATGTACAGTATATGCTCACACAAATGAGTACAGCAATAATACGTATATATTTAGGTACACATTGCATCTATAATGAATTCAACCACGCTAGTTGAGGACCTCTCTTCCATTCACCTTCATAAAATGGCTGTACAGTAAGAAAACGTCCTATTTTGAGGACTGTCATCTTAGATGTGCACCTTTATAGGGATTTCCTAGCTCCTAGCTATAACTGTCTAGAATGTGGACCTAGCTACAGATGGACTACCATGTTATGCATGCATAAATACTTAGAAGTCTAGTACTGTATGAGGGACAAGATTACATTTTATATTCCAACCCTCTGTGACAAACCAAATTAGTTATTTAATGATTTCTTCACGGTTTTCCCTTCCTCCATTGTAAATTGCTTTCGGGCAACAAAGACTAGCTATGACTGAACACTGCTTTCTCAATACTTACTTTATTGGCACGCTGGGACATAGGAATTAACGTCTCCTCTTCTCTAAGCTATTCTTGTTGCAGGCGAACGGTGTGGGGTAGCAGTTGAGTATCACGTGAGGAAAATGGCTGACACCTCGTGGCATGAGAGGAAGAAGAAGAGAAGATTTTGAAGTGTAGAAGAAGTTTGCCAACCAAAATGAAGACGAAGAAGAAATGTGACCATTTTGGGGCGAAGAATAATAGAGAATTGTAGTCTGAAACGAAGACTGGTGGCGGCTAATACGGGTACCCCTCTCGCAATTTGCGAACTGCTGCTCACCAGGATGACGTATCCAGTTCGCCAATGAGGATATTTTTCGCCCCTGCCTTGCCAGGAACGGCATAAACGACCTTGGCTGTCTGTTGCTTTTAACCCTGTGTCCTAGGCTTTGGTCTTGATTTCATTTTTATAACTCATCTTTATTCCTCGATTTGAATAATGATTGGTGTTTCTCTCTGAACGTGGTTGGGGGGAGTGTTGCGCAATAGTAGTTTGTCTATAAAATGGCAACCTGTTCAGATCTCTTCCGGGTGAACTCTAGAGAGCGAGAGAGTAGATGAAGAACCAAAGACAAGGTTAATCTCATACCTATATTACATCAGATGAAACAAAAGGAGCATGATTCGAGTTGCATCCATTATCCGGACCAATCGACATGCATATGTTGCCAAGATCTCCTTTATCCTTTACTGTACATGTCCCGTAGATGCGTGCTATAGCAACCATGGTAACTATATAACCATGGTTATAGTATCCATAACTGAACCGAACGTTTGGGGCCTATCCATGCCTGGGGTAGTTTGCTCCAGTTGATGATATGAGCATGATGATAGACCTGACCCCACAGAAGCAAATTAAAATGTAATCAGTACAAAGTCCTGGATGTATGGGAGAAGAGAAGGTTTGACTGACTACTAGTGTCCATACTAGTGGTACTGTATTGAGTGTATTGTGTGCAGTGTCTCACTGTGTGTGTGTGCGCGTGCGTGCGTGTGTGTGTGTGTGTGTGTGTGTGTGTGTGTGTGTGTGTGTGTGTGTGTGTGTGTGTGTCAATCACCTATAACATGTATTCTGTCATATTCACTCTCCCATCCTCCCCATCTCTTACTCCTTGTAGTGAGGCTAGCTGTATGGATCAACTCACCAGGTCCTCCATATGAATCCACTTGAGGTAGACCAGGCTCATCACTTAACCTTGTATAGCTAGTTATTGCAATTGGAACTATATATCCCATGTTAACTTTATTGAATTGTAAGATGTGATCACAAAATGTAATATTATATTGAATTTTTGTATTGTATCATGTAGTGATGTGTATTTATGTTCAAATTATGTTTCTATAATTATGTATTGGTAGTGTTACAAGTTTAATTTACTATTATGTATACATAATGTGTACCTGCATTTATATATATAATATACATTGCAAGTGAAAATGTATATGAGCACATAATATACGTATACATATATACAATCTCGTATATTTCATTTGTAGTATTATATGTTGTACATAAGTTTTGTTATATTCTGATATTATTACAAGATACACGTACATAGTAATATGTATATACATATGCTTACACAAAAATTGGACTAAAAGTATAAAAATAGTTATGAAAAGTGTCATATACAAAGATACCAAAATGTCATACAATTACATAAACCACACACATGTGGTGTCAAATTTGATCTGTTCTGTAGGAATGGAAGATATTGTTAGCTAATACTGGGAAGGTGGGTAGGATTCTGTATGGAGAGAGAAAGATATGAAGACAAATCACAAGATATAGAACAGAATGTTCACAAAGTGTACTGTACGAGGAGTGTCCCCACCACACCAGTGTGTACTGTACGAGGAGTGTCCCCACCACACCAGTGTGTACTGTACAGAGAGTGTCACCACCATACCAGTGTGTACTGTACGAGGAGTGTCCCCCCCACACCAGTGTGTACTGTACAGAGAGTGTCCCCACCATACCAGTGTGTACTGTACGAGGAGTGTCCCCACCACATCAGTGTGTACTGTACGAGGAGTGTCCCCACCACACCAGTGTGTATTGTACGAGGAGTGTCCCCACCACACCAGTGTGTACTGTACAGAGAGTGTCCCCACCACACCAGTGTGTACTGTACGAGGAGTGTCCCCACCACACCAGTGTGTACTGTACAAGGAGTGTCCCCACCACACCAGTGTGTACTGTACGAGGAGTGTCCCCACCACACCAGTGTGTACTGTACGAGGAGTGTCCCCACCACGCCAGTGTGTACTGTTAGAGGAGTGTTCTCACCGCACCAGTGTGTACTGTACGAGGGTGTCCTCATCTCCAATTAGTGTTAAATGTAAGGTTATCAGTGTTATCAGTACACTTTTACATATTGAGTACAAATTAAATTAACACACTCATACAGGCAAACCCACATCCACACACACACCCATACACACCACACACATACACACACCACCACACCACACACACACAGCTCACCTGTCTGGTACATCAACAATCCTTCTTTCAACTAACAAATTTCTATCCCACCGATGGAGAAACCACCTCCCATTCTTTCATGTGAGGGTGGTCGGCATGATAACAAGTCAGGATACACACAATAATTAGGGATGGAGAAGTACAAGATGACACTGCCAACAGAGAAACCTAGAAACTGTGCTTCTCCAAGACCTAGTTCCCTGACTAAGAACTCCTTCAGTTCCAGAATTCTACTCAGTGATAATTCACTAGGGGTGCAGTCGATGGTGACAGCTAATAATGACAGGTGGGCTAATCTCTTGTACGGGACCTGCTTGATTTTGCACTCTGACAAGAAGGCTGTAATTTCCTTCTTTAGCAATTCTTCATACTTTTTCAATTGCTTAGAAAGGTCAGGTGTTTCCAGGTATCTCACAACTTCCTGTAAAAACTGGATCTGGAGAGGGTCCCATCTGGAGATTAAGAAAGATTTCAGTGTATCATACTCTTCTGGTACATGAAGAGGTGGAGAGGATGGAGGAACTTTTAGGAAATTAGCTAAATTTGTACATAGCCGCTTCAGATTGCTTGCTTCCAGTGTCTTAATCAGTTCCAACACTTCTGTAGCCAGGTCAGAGAAGTCATCCTCCAGGTCACTGATGACAGGGTAGAATAATAATAAGTCCCCAGGTTCAGATTTAGCAGTAGATGTTGAGGGGAAGGGCTCAGTTACAGTACCTGCAAGGACACAATATGTACATATAAGAATATTCAATAGACAAAAGAATGATCACCACACGTGCGCACATTGATGTGAACAGTGTATTACATTCCACTCACCACTAGGTCCGGGGACATCATCCCGAGTGGTTTCAGGAGGAGGAGGTGTGGAGGACTCCATTGGAAGAGGACCAGTACCTGATTGGACAATAGAATGATCAACTCACGTATGCACATTGATGTGAACAGTGTATTACACTCCACTCACCACTAGGTCCGGGGACATCATCTCGAGCGGTTTCAGGAGGAGGAGGTGTGGAGGACTCCATTGGATGAGGACCAGTACCTGACAATGTACAGTATAACATTTAATATATATCATATCACATATCAATGCATGGAGTACATCAATGCATGGAGTACATCAATACATGGAGTACATCAATACATGGAGTACATCAATACATGGAGTACATCAATACATGGAGTACATCAATGTATGTACCCCGATGCGTGGGCGTTTTCAATCAACTTCAAAAGCACCGACAGGAGTACATTCGCGATGTACTGGGGTACATTTGTGATGTACCCCAGTTTTTGTAAGTGGCATTATTTAATCTAACAAGCTTCGGCTAGTTACTGAGTGAACGACGAAACTCGTCGAACCCACGAGCCTCGGAATATTTATCGAGCGAACGAGGAAGCTCGCCGAACCCAAAAGCCTCAGAATATTTTCCGAACGAACAAGGGAAACTTGCCAAACCCATGAACCTTGGAATATATGTACCGAACGAATGAGGAAACTTGCCAAAACAACGAGCCTTAGAATATCTACAGAACGAATGAACGAACGAAATAGGAAACTGGCCAAAAAACAACGAGCCTTAGAATATCTACAGAAGGAACGAACGAACAAAATAGGAAACTTGCCAAAACGACGAGCCTAGGAGTATTAACTTTACCGAACGAAAGAGGAAACTTGCTGAAACGAGTCTGAGGATAAAATTTACCAAACGAACGACAATTGCTGCAGTGTTATCAGGCCTTCTTGCTGCTCTTCGTTGAAAACCTCGATCGATGGGCCTACCAGCCCGCGTAAATGAATGTGCCTACGGGGTACATACTAGTTATACCCCGCTTTCGGTGTGTACTGTGCGGATGCACTAAGTGTTAGGAATAGATTAGCCTCGGGCTGCGCCCTCGGCCAATCTATTCCTAACACTTAGTACATCCGCACAGTACACACCGAAAGCGGGGTATAACTACTACATGGAGTACATCAATACATGGAGTACATCAATACATGGAGTACATCAATACATGGAGTACATCAATACATGGAGTACATCAATGTATGGAGTACATCAATACATGGAGTACATCAATACATGGAGTACATCAATACATGGAGTACATCAATACATGGAGTACATCAATGCATGGAGTACATCAATGCATGGAGTACATCAATGTATGGAGTACATCAATACATGGAGTACATCAATACATGGAGTACATCAATGCATGGAGTACATCAATACATGGAGTACATCAATACATGGAGTACATCAATACATGGAGTACATCAATACATAGAGTACATCAATACATGGAGTACATCAATACATGGAGTACATCAATGCATGGAGTACATCAATGCATGGAGTACATCAATACATGGAGTACATCAATACATGGAGTACATCAATGCATGGAGTACATCAATGCATGGAGTACATCAATACATGGAGTACATCAATGCATGGAGTACATCAATGTATGTATCCTGGCTGAAGGTAACATCATAGGAACTGACCTATGTACATTTCCCATGTACTAGCTCAGAACAGGTCAAGTTGATGTATGTTATGACAAAACCTGATTAATTTTGATACACTTCTTGGTTGCCAGGATACATAATAGATAAATCCCTCCTGGATCCATAGTGAATTGAACTAAGTTAGTTGAGGACCTCTTTTTTGTCACCAAAGTGTGAGACATGTACCAAGACATGAATATACGTACACATGACGTTGTGTTATCACTCACCACTAGGTTTGGGGACATCTAATATTACATTTTTAGATGCTTTTATTATGCTTGTTTGCATTCTTTGTTTGCCTAAGGTATGTGTATCGGAGATCGAAGAGTTGTCATGTGGGAGGTAATCCAGCAACAGGAAGGACCCATATGCGTACCATGTGAGAGGTACACAGGATGCCTCAGGCATGTGTGGTAAAATGTGTATAATTTGGGGAAAATATAAAAAGTCACCCCCTTGGACTTCAAACTACCCAAACTCGCTATGAAACCTGTCATCTGCTCACTAATACCCTTTAAGCATTATTCAAATACATGTATGAAGTAAGTAAATATTCTAAATTAAACAAGATGGCGCTTTTCTATGAGGCAGTTGCTTTATAGTGCTGGAAATGCTGCAGTCGCCATATGTAGTACAATCCTAACAACAGTAGGAATGGTCACTCTGCACTATAAAAATAAATCATTTCTGTTAAAATCAGCACCATAGCTCCAGCCAATAGTTTGATAGCTCTGGATAAAAAATTGAAAAATGACCTTCAATTTTTTTGACCTTTTGCCAGTTTGCCTCTTCAATTATAATTTACCCATTTGTTAGTAGTCTTCTTACCTACTTCTTACATCACTCAAGAACGACTTCAAAATGCTGACTTGGGCTTAATACCTGTCCATAGACAATATTTTGTGAAACATGCAGTAAGGTATGTATAGTATAGGGCTGCCATTTTCTTCTCGTATCATCCCTACATATAGAGTGCTACTGCACTCAATGATAACTAATAAAAAAGTAATCTAAACGTACACCAATAGAACAGAAGTATCAGCCATATTTATATTGTAAAACATTTGGGCAGGCCTGCCAAATTTGTACCTGCCAAACTTTCCCGCTATACAGTATGTACATTAATAAATAAGTTAATGTACAGACCATATAACTTTTACATCTTGCGTTGAGTTTTATTTTATAATATTATTTTCTTAGCTTTATGTTATTACTATTACAACATTATAACCACAAGTCAGCCATTTTGAGTCTGGCAAGGCAATTCACCAAATTGTAGATACACACTTGCACTATGTGAGGATTATCTAGTGCTGTAAAATACACATGTATGCACACACATACACACACACACACACACACACACACACACACACAGACACACACACACACACACACACTCACCACTAGGTCCAGGGACATCATCTTCAGATGTTCCAGTAGTATGAGGTGTGGAGGACTCCATTGGAAGAGGACCAGTACCTGACAATGTACAGTATATGCTCACATAAATGAATACATTAATACATGTAGTTCATACTACCACTAAGGTGCACCTTACATCCATAGAGAAATTAACCAAATCAGTTGAGGACCTCTCTTCTGTCAACCAGCTCTAACTCAATGACTCAAGACTTGGACATTGTATCTATGTACAAGGTTTACACTCACCCCTGGGCCCAGAGGGCTCACTTTGTTGGCTTCCAGTCAGTCCCAATGGGTGTAGTTGGTACCTGTAGTACAAGTAAACAGTTTTAATAAAATAATTTTATACCAAATAAAAGGAATGCATATGCTTGAGAGGCTTTAAAATGTCTTTCCAAATATCTGTCTCTTACTAGTTGTAACTGAAGTGTATCTCTAATTATTCAGATTTTGCTGCAATAGCTAACACATCCTCAGATTATTGGTAACCCCTACAACTCAACAAATATCATACATGGATTCATGGCTTGAATGACGGTATGGTCCAGCAGATTTTATGATAGTCACAGTTTTATCAGTTTGTATATAGCTCCACAATATGTACCAATTTGTAAATGTGAAAAATTCCAGTCTCTGACACTTAGCTCCATCAATTAACTGCTAGATTAAAATTGTTTGGTGCAAAAATTGCAACAAAACTTGGAAACCAAAATAACTGAAACAAACATTGAAAATAGTAGCATATTTAACAATCCAAAGATGAATTAGAGCATTTACATAAACAATTTTCAGTAATATCTACCCTTTCATTACAGTGCCATTTTCACAACACGTGACAATCCTTTCATTTCTTCAAGCGGGCAAGTATCAATCACTCACCGTTTCATTTCTTCTCTGATTCTAGTTGCTATTGTAAGCAGCACAGGTTTAGCTGGCTTGGAAAACTCCTCCAAAAAGACACAGAACTTTTCCAACATCTCCTCATTGTAGTACAAGGACATATAGTGCAGTAATCCGTTAACTCCGGATTTACCTCCCTTCGTTTCAACTGTTATTCGAATTTGGTCAGCATTTTCATCAGCAAGGAGGCGTTCACCTTGTAGTCTGGAAATAAAGCTCACATCGACTGGTAGATTTTCTTGCAAGTAGACATGCAGACGATTCAACACATTTATTGTGACTTCCTCTATATTCTGTAATTTCTGTGGGGAATGAATGAAATGTAGGAAAATATATCCACATTTTCATTGCACAAATGTACTATAGAATAAGGGTGGGAACAATTCATTGATTAACCAATGAAATTTATGAACTATATGATCTGTTGTCAATTAAAGCTAATTATTAATACAGTGAAACAGTGACTGAAACTTATCACCTCCACATTCCATTCAAAATTGTGTGGTTGGCTACATGGGTGGTCGGCTACATGTGTGGTCGGCTACATGTGTGGTTTGCTACATGTGTGGTCGGCTACATGTGTGGTTGGCTACATGTGTGGTTGGCTACATGTGTGGTTGGCTACATGTGTGGTCGGCTACATGTGTGGTTGGCTACATGTGTGGTTGGTTACATGTGTAGTTGGCTACATGTGTGGTTGGCTACATGTGTGCTTGCTACATGTTTTCATGGTTACAAGTTTGGATGATTCCATGTATATGAGATTACAAATGTGCTATGTATCTACGGTACGTGACACGGATAACTTAAATTTCCGCGCGGACATTCCGCGTAGGTATTCCGAGGATATCTGTGCGGCAGTACGCAACGTCCGCGTGGGAATTTGCGGACAGTCCGCTCGGCAATCCGCGGATAGTAGAATAGACAGGAAAACGGAGAAAAGGATAGACCAAATATACGTACGTACTTAGTCTGTTTATAATCTTCGAGCAATTGTAGAGGAGTTTGTGGGAAGATAGCCTTAGACCAAACCAAAGTAAAAGCTATCCACGCAACGTGCATGAAGCACTATCCTCTCGAGAGGCTGGAGACGGCGATCACGGCGGAAAAGGACATGCGGAATGCCATAGATGAGGTATGCCGAAAGACGAAGACAGGAATTGAAAACCAATAGTACTTTTTCTTTATTCTGCACACACGTACGTACGTATGTAACTAGTCTGAGGCTTATAATATTCTTCTTATTTTGTTCCTCTTCTGTTCTACCGGTATATTTGCTAATACTATTTACTATCGTGAATTGTGTGAACTTGGGTACGCAGCGTATGATTCAGAAGTATATCCATCAGCATAACAAAGTAAGTATTAGGAGTAACTACGTATGTTCAGTATGTACGTACGTACGTATCTTTAGTATAATAATATATACTTTCGCCTTCAAAACCCTACGGTTTTATACAGAAAATCTGCACGGTATTATATGGAAAATCCGCACGGTATTGTACGGAAAATCTGCGGAAACCTGCGTTCCTATCCGAGGAAATACGTCACGGAAATCCGCAAATTTCGACGGATCCGTGTTAGTTATCCGTGTCACGTACCGTATGCATTGCTAAATTTCACAGCTACAGTGTATTTCATCTATTTCTTGACATTTGAGCTGAAATTTGATGGTTTGAATGAAAATAGTGTAGGTGAAAATAGTCTGATACTGTGGTCCATTTGAACTATTAATTCTGGAATAGGAATAGGACCTGATATATACATAGAACACAGTCTTGGTCTCATTGAGAACACACACTATGAGTATAATACTTTACTCACCTCAAGTTTGAATCCATGTTCCCAGTTTGGATCAGTTGTTTCCAGTTTTAGTTTGACATCTGGATGGTCAGGTGGTTCTGGTTCAGCTTCCTTAGTGAGGGGTTTCAATCCCAAACTTTCCACTTCAAACATTGGATCAGGTTTGACCTAATAACAGTACACCCAACTCAATAGTCAGACCATGGATCAATATACCAACAACTGGGGTCAGATCAACACTTTATACAAGGACAATCGGATGGTCATGAGGTACTATCTGGTTACTGCATTTTGATGCCAGGTTACACCTATTATTGTAATATAATTATTATCATAATATTATTATTTGTCTACATACAGCTCTCTTGGCTCCATTAATAATTATTGTCCTCTGGTAGATGTTTTCTAGTTATTCCCTTTGGTATGAATGTAGATTTCAAATAGCATGCATTAAAGTATTATGTTTTGGTTTGCTGAGGTACCAAGCATAGGTTCACCAATTCATTTATGCTAAAAAGTGAGAATTGAGTAAACATTTAATAATTATAAACCTCTGTTTTTGTAAATGGTATCGTAACGGTTACCATAGATATTAGACTAGTGTGCAAGCATGCGAGGTACTGGATTGGAAGTGGAACTCAGATTCAGAAAACTTGTGTGTACATTGTCAATACAATGACATCATTGAATATGTTACCTGGCCGTGGCCACCCTCGGCAAACCTGGCTGGCCTGGCTGGCCAAGTTGTTTTCGTCAAGTGTAAATGTAAAGCAATTGCAATTTATGCTTTGGAACGTACAAATTCCCAATTCTTCATTGTCAGGGATACAAATCCTACACATTATCACCGAATCTTTACAATAGACTTTTAGAGTCTAGGGCCATAATGTGATATTAAGATGCAGGGAAATGGCCAAAATTATAGTAGATGACTGCATCTCACATGGTTAGTGGGAATAAAAATTCACTAGCTCCATTAGACCTTGCATTGTAACCCACTGGACATTTGTGCTTCATCAAAACCCACCTGTTCATAATATCTGAGAGCTTTCTCCATTTCAGCAATTTTATCTTTGAGTTGGTAGTCTTCACTCATCAGTTTAGCAGAAGGCTATAATTTTATAGCAAAACAAAACAAAAAGGAGTGAATGAAACCTTAGGGAGGAGATTGCACTTAGTCTAGTTTTTGCTGGATTTCATTTTTGAGTATTTCACATGACTTTGGATCCATGCAAATTAAATTCATGAATATTTTCGCTTCAAAAGTAATCAGCCACAGGAATTTGCCCTTTTGCAAAAATAAAAAATTATGATATCAACCAATGTCAATTTGCGAAATATAATAATATCCTGGATCACAATAAAACTGCACATAAAACTGAAGATTCATTATTGCTAGAATCAAAGGACAGAAATTTCCATACATGCAATGTGTAATATAGGTTGATTTTGTCCTGAAAAAAGAACTATAAGGAAAGAGGATAAGTGAAGAAGGTGCGTGAGGGATAGGGAAGTAAGAGAAAGAGTGGTTATTTTGTCCAATACACAAAGATTTACACATGTTGAGGCTCTACGTATACACAAAATTTCGAGTTAGTAGGGAAACTTACAATTAGTAAGGTATAGCACAGTAGGACAATAGGAGTTGATGAATGGAATTCACTGAAAAGGGCTAGGGTGATCCTAGATTCTGGATGACCCCTACACACACAAACACACACGCACGCACGCACGCACGCACACACGCACACACACACAGCTCACCTCCTCCAATACATCAACAATCCTCTTCTCAACTAGATCAATGGTGAACTTCCCTTCTACTGACAGAGAAACCACCTTCCATTCTTCCAGTTGAGGGAGGTTGGAGGGATGAAGACAAGCTGGGAGACACCACACTGAATCCTTGGGAATGGAGAAGTACAGGATAGTACAGCCAGTGGAAAAACCTTTAAACAATGCTTCAGGGATATGAAAAACTCGCACAAAGAATTCCTTTAATTGGAAGATTCTACTCAGCCATAATTCATTAGGAGTAAGGGCAATTTTAACAGCTAGTGTTGAGTGGCAGGGTATTTTTTTCACAGAAATTTTTTTAATTTTACATTCTTCTAGAAAGATTGGCACTTCCTTTGTAAGTTTACTCTCATACACCTCCAATTGTTTTGTTAAGAGTTGTTCACTGGTACACTTGTGTTTCTCCAGCTGCCTTATGACTTTTTTAAGGACACGAAAGTTTAAAATGTCCCATTTGGAAATTAAAAACTTCTTGAGTTTCTCCTTATCTTTTGGTATATCAGGAGGCTCAGCATCTGAAGGTACTTTTGGCTTTAGAAAAATAGCTAGAAATGTGCGCATAGATTCAAAATTTTCCTCATCAAGATGATTTATCTGCTCCCATGTGTCCAGGGCAATATCATTGAAATCATCCTCCAGCTCTTCAGATGGAAACGGATAGAACAGTTCTTCCTCTTGTGTGGGGATCTCTGATGAAGTGTTGCCTGTACCTGTACAGAGTGAACAAAGTATTATCTACTAATACCCTTTTCACATGGACGCCGTAAAGCGGGTCGAACCCGAGTCGAACTCGGTTTAAAGCGAGTTAGTGCGTTCACATGACGTCACGAAACCGGGTCGAACCCGGGTTAAAATTCCGGGTCGAACCCTTGTAAAAAGTAGGGTTCGACCCGGTTACAAGCGAGTTAAAAATGGCGGACTAGTAGGACGAACGTGGAGTGACGATGAGATCCAAGCCTTGCTTATTATAAATAGTTGTTCGACTCGGTTTATTATTTTCCTCAGCAACAACATGCTGCCTTTGGAGAAAACCCTTTAGTTCCCGGGATAAAAAGTTAAAAGTGACCCTGCCGACACGAAAATTCTGCTTCAATTCCCTATCGGACCAGTTCCCGGTAATTTCGGTCAAAAACGAAGGGCTTCTGGGCTTCATCCAGATGGTTCTGCTGGTCTAACACGCACTTGAACGCCGAGCGAACAAGAAAGCCAAAAATGAGCAGTTTGCAAAGTCTGTACTCCCGCAAACGGTTCATAGCTGCTCTTCTTGTCATATACCTGACCTTTAGTTGCCGTCTACGAGCTCTACACCTCAGACGATGCCACAACTAAAGCAAAACCAGCAGAACGCCCAACATCGCCAATTTCTTGAATCAAATATTTACACAATATGCGAATCTTGTTATCCTCATGTGAACGGAAATCGGGTCGAAAGCGGGTCGAAACCCGAGTCAAATCGACCCGGGTTCGACCCGCTTACGGCGTCCATGTGAAAAGGGTATAATAAGTGTTCACCACAAATTGTGCTGTTGCACATTGAAAGGCAACTGGCACCAAACTTTTGCCACACATTCTAAGTCATAAAATTAATATAAAATTAATTATTAACATATAGACTTTGAAAACCCTTGATGCTTGTATAATTAATATTTGAATAATGTGACAGCCACAAAGTCACATGTTTCAAGTGTCACATTTGCACAAACAAATGTATATGGAAAGAACATATTACAAAACAGTTACAGTGAATTCTCATTAATCTGCTGCTGGTTTATCTGCCAAACCTTTTTAACTGCCACAATTACCAATATATATTATACATCTGCCATTTTTGGCATGACATCACGTATTGAATGGCAAATTGCTCAACTTTAGGCTAGAAATTAAGCAACTGTTGCCCAATTGGAACAATACTCCTACATAAAATCCTGACGAGAACCCTGATATGCTAGTAGGGCTGTGATGATTCCGTATACTTATTGTACATGACCTACTGTGAATGTTTAAATGTTTAATTATTTTAAGTCCTTAAAATTTGAACCTCCTGGTGAGGCTATTCAAGTTCACAAGCTTTGGGTGAGGACGCAACATAGCATGAACTACACACACAGAGAATGAGTGTGTGCCTTTACTCACCACTAAGTCCAGGGAGATCATCCTGAGGGGTTTCAGAAGGATAAGGTGTGGAGGACTCCATTGGAAGAGGACCAGTACCTGATCGGATAAATGTATAATCAACACACATACTCACATTGATGTGAACAGTGTATTACACTCCACTCACCACTAGGTCCAGGGACATCATCCTGAGTGGTTTCAGTAGTATGAGGTGTGGAGGACTCCATTGGACGAGAACCCGTACCTGACAATGTACAGTACATAGAATGAGTGACGTAGTACATATTATGCTTCTTTACATCATATATGTACATTATAGAGGTATGTTAAATTAGTTCACTCATGGTGAATAAATAATATCCCATATAGACCAACCTAATAAACCTACAATATATGAGGTTAATCTTGGTACAAAGTGCAGGATTGGGATGGGTTATGACTACAGTTGATATTTAATTAATATCATAATCAATTAATTAATTAAAAGTTCGTTCGTAAGCAATTCGCTATCATCTCATTCCAGCCCTCACCGGAAGAGATGTTAGTGAGGCAGAACGACAGCTATAATCCCTACCCACTCGTTTGGGTGGTCTGGGGCTGGCCAATCCAACACATATAGCTTCAAACGAATATGTGGCTTCAATGAAAGTTACAGCTCCCTTAGTTAAACTGGTCAATGAGAAGCAGTTTCAGTATTGCATAGATACAGTCACAAAACAGAGGTTCGCAAAATATGAAGTTAAAGTCCAGAAACAGAAGAAGCAAACACAAACTGCAGAACAACTATGTTGCCACCTGCCAAGCTGGCTATGGATCTGGGGCAGGAAAAGGGGGTGTCTTCCTGGCTCTCTGCTATCCCTGTCCAAGAACATGGTTTTGCCTTACATAAAGGAGACTTACGAGATGCTCTTTGTCTTTGTTACAACTTGCACCCCACACACCTACCAATAAAGTGCACCTGTGAACACGCTTTCTCTGTCAATCATGCCATGGACTGCCGTACTGGTGGATTCCCCACCAGAAGGCACAATGAAATCAAGGGACATTACAGCTGAAATTATGTCAGAGGTATGCTATAATGTCATGATTGAGCCACAGCTTCAAAGTCTATCTTGAAACCTTCAGAAGAAAAACAACTAAAACTGAGGATAAGCGGTGTCTAATGATCATTGCTTAAATGTTATCTCGTTGCTCAGTTAGATCTAGGCACCTAACCTAGCTTTACAGCCGATGGCCAGTATTGAGAGTAATGCATAGGTGTTTAATCACTCCTCCCAAGTGCATAAAGGAGCAATCGTACATTATTAGCGTCCCTAAATGCGCCTATACTCCATCCAGTCATGTTAACTCCACATATAAAAAATAAATGACATCAAATTCACCATGATGGTGGAATATTTACACCGGTGATTCTACAGTGTTGTTGTCTGAAATTCCTACAATAGTGTTTATATTCCTACAATAATTTTTGAGGAATGCAATTTTCGCGAATTTCACAACTCACAAGATGTCTTAGAAAATGAAGCCTTGGAATATTTCAGGCCTTTTTATCCTAAAGTCAAGGAACGTTGCCCAACTCTCTATTCAAACTGCTCAAATGGAAATTAATGCACATCTCAAAAAAGATTCCAAGAAGCAACTCAGGAAGATACAAGGACCTCACCAAGGTGGAATATCTGAAGTACCAGAACCTTGTCTCGACTATGACAACACTGTACTGTGGCCTATTATAATGCAAAAGCTCCCTAGAAGTACTAACAATAAGCGATACACTTGCCATTCACGAAAATAAAAAAGCGAACAGTCCTAAATCAAGTGATTCAAAATTACCTCTTGGGAATTTTGGACTCTGCAGTATATAGGATTGTGGTCACACCAGATAAATTACATTAGAGACATTGTGGTATAACAGGCTATGAATATCATTGATAAATAATGAATATCCACACTTTGTTTACAGCACAGTTCAGGGTATTAACATAATAATTATTATCAGTATTGTTTTCCACCCCTGTAGGTCCAGTCAGACCTGTTCATGTCATACTGTAACCTGGTTACTAGGGAATAACAAGTCCAGGATCATGTCACAACTTCCCAGCAATAAACAGCCCAATACCCATGTAAAGTGGCTACCATGGCTCAATGGCTTCCGTGACTCACATTATATTATGTATGAGCTACTACATGCACCCTAGTGTGTATTTAGGAATAGTAATAGTAATACATATTAATGTCCTCCAATGTCTACTACACATGTAAGGTGTACAAACTGACATGTGTCAGTCCCACAATATGTTACATTAATTGGAACTTAACATTTCCCTCTGCATGCAACTGATCTGTGCATTGGGTTGTTGTGAAGGTGGTACTGTAGTAATTTTGTGACAACCACCTTCAGACCCTATACAAGTCTTTGAAACCATTGATTTGTAAAGGATTGGCCATGTGAAGGGATCAATGTTTGTACATGGTTCTGTACTGTGTACATGGACATACAAAATGTAATTCTGAAGTAGTTGACCCTAGCTCCACTCACCACTAGGTCCTGATACATCTTGTTGGCTTTCAGCTGGTTGATTTGGGTGTGGTTGGTATCTTTAAGTATAAGGAATAAACAAAACCATCAAAAATCCATTTAAACTTACAGAATATGTTTGAATACATCTCATCATAACAGTAAAACATTACTATAATAATACATAACAGTTACATTCTATTGAGTACTCGTGACATAACTGATAGTCCACCACCGCACCCCAGGCAATATTGAGTAAGGTACATAGTTGTAAATTAGGTATGTTCTCCTATTCCTAATAGTCTATCATCAGTCACATGTGGTGTCTTCAATGATGACCTGTAGTTAGGATCATAACGGTCTCTAGGACTCAACACACACTAAGAGCTGAGCTGAGGGTCTGTGGACATACAGCTCAAGACATGCAAACTGAGAGAAGTGGAGAGGTTTTGGTTCAAAGAGTGTGTGACACACATAAGACTCATTTCCACACCCGATCAAGTTTTAGCACATGGATTAAGAAATCACTGATTAATTTACTAAATTTCCAATTGACAGTCACAATGACACACTACTGACTGTTTCATTTTTTCTCTGATTCGAGTTGCTACTGTAAGCAGCACAGGTTTAGCTGGCTTGGAATGCTCCTCCAGAAAGACACAGAAGGTCTCCAACATCTCTTCGTTATAGTACGAATGCATGTAGTCCAGTAATCCGCAAACACCGTCAGTACCTCCTTTGGCTGCAGCTGCACGAAGTCGGTCGGCATCATTCTTATCGAGAAGGTTTCTTCCTTGTAGCTTTGATATCAGATCCCCATCAACGGGGAGGTTGTCTTGTAAGTACCCGCGAAGATCGGCTAATATTTTCTTTGTGGCATCTCCTCCCTCCATAGCGATATCGTCCTTATCTGAAGCGGCATCAATTGGAGACTATCACTGACTACTGTCTTCCAATCCTTACTTCATTAGCGAGTGTCACTCCACAACGAACACACACTACACCGGGCAGAGCGGGAGAATCGGAAAGATACAGTTAGTGCTGCACGATATTGATTTTATGAGTCCACGATATATCATCAGTTATAACACAACGATATTACTATTTATCACGATATTTTAATCAATACATTGCATAAAAAATAGAAAAGTACTAAGCAATAAAATATGCAATAGCAGTTTAATTGGTGGATTAAAATCATAATGATAAGGTGTCAATGTCCATTACATAAACAAGATCACATAAAATACTGTTATGGTAAGTTTCGAGCAAGGAAGACCAGCTGATCAACCCTATCAGGCTTTAATGCTGCCCTTCGATCGTTTACTATCTGGCCACCACAACTGAATACTCTTTCAGAGGGTACACTTGTAGCACATACACAGAGAAATTTACGTGCCAGAATAGCTAAATGGGGATATATACATATAAAGGTTGGTTGTGTTGCCGTCCTTCGCTGATATTTCTGTCTGGCACAAACGACAAATAGGGCGATCTGTTTTTCGTGGTTTGCCTCTTTCATCAGCCTCAAAACCAAAATATTTCCAAATGATGGACTTAGCTACTAATGTTCCTTCATTAATGGGAGCTGGTTGGTCCAATTCCACAACATTTGAGGAACTCGCGCCCTCTTCTTTCTCGGCCATGACGTACACTATAAAATTATTTATGCGTTTATTATGCGTTTTGTGATCACATGGCAACATCGTCCTAATCGTTGAATTGGATAGTGGTCACCGTAAGATGGATTAACCGACGGTATCGATAAGTATCGCCATACCGTGCAGCACTAGATACAGTTACACAAATTACTAGATTAACTACATTTATAAGTTCTCAACTCACGTATAAAAACATGTACTAGGTTAGAATACTAGACGACGGGGATGGAGTATCTATATGACGGGACTGAGCTTCTTCGAGTCATTCGTGTTCTTGTGGAAACAACGATACCATACCAAGTAGGTGGGGCCGTTGGTGCGTGCACGGTCTTTGGATTGCGCAATAACGTTTGCTACATTAAATGGCGTCCATAGACACAGCGGTTTGGACGAGGAAAGATTAAGATTCCAAATGTATTAAAGTACATTAACTCAGAAGAATAGGAAATACAACAGAACAATCCATCTTTCGTATTCTCGATCTGCCAGCTCCAAGGAATTCTGTAACAAGTCATATTTTTAATGAAGACAGTACTGATGGACATTTTAATCCATAAAAGAGGAGGCTTCAAAATATCGAATTGTTATATACAAAATATTGAAAGGCAATGTAGAAGAGAGGGTTAGGACGGTTTACATCATCTTCCCACCCCCACCCCCAGGGGCTGATGTTTGGCTGTGCTACTGATGAGATAGTCTAGCAAGCCAGCCCATCTCCACACACCCACCCTCTATATAGTGTGGGGGGATGGGCTAGCTATATAGCTAGACTGCAAATTTACCAGCTGCAGACTAAAATGTCGTCCACATGTGCACGATTAGTCTCCCATCCTTATTTCCTTTCCAAAAAGTGTATGTACTGTATGTACATACGTTTGCGTCATTGAATGTAAATTAATAAAATGTAGTATAAAAGTCAAATTGAAAATAAGCATGGGATTAATAATAATAATTATAGCAATGGGAACCCTAACCCTACAAACACTTGACAAAAGTTTACATTATTCTATGGAAGTTTTGGCATTCCAACCACCAAGTACCAAAAGTTCCCATTTGTTCCCTAACATACAGCCGACAACAGTCGGGCTGTATATATTTACTCTTTCTTTATCAGACACTTCAGACAAAGTCAAATCCAATGGAGAGTTCCTCATGTGTTATTGTACATAGAATAAGAGAAATTGTTAAGATTTCTGTCTATTCTCTGTCAGTATAGAAGGGAAGTTCACCATTGATCTAGTTAAGAAGAGTATTGGTGATGTATATGCAGCAAACCACACATGTAGCTGACCACACATGTAGCCAACCACACATGTAGCCAACCACACATGTAGCCAACCACACATGTAGCCGACCACACATGTAGCCGACCACATATGTAGCAGACCACACATGTAGCCAACCACACATGTAGCCGACTACACATGTAGCCAACCACACATGTAGCTGACCACACATGTAGCCGACCACACATGTAGTTGACCACACATGTAGCTGACCACACATGTAGCCGACCACACATATAACCAACCACACATATAGCCAACAACACATGTAGCCGACCACACATGTAGCCGACCACACATGTAGCCGACCACACATGTAGCCAACCACACATGTAGCCGACCACACACATAGCATATGTACGGTAGTTGGTGCTACAGTGATAGAACCTGAACCTGTAAAGCACCAAGTAACCTGATACACTTGTACATGATTCAGCCACTTGTGTGCTGGACTACATGTGTGGTGACACCCAAACACCCCTACACACACACACACACACACGCACACACGCACACACACACACACACACGCACACACGCACACACACACACACACACACACACACAGCACACACGCACACACACACACACACGCACACACACACACACACACACACACACACACACACACACACACACACACACAGGCCCACACCAGGTCTCAACTCTGTACCCTTGTTTTACGTACATGCACTACTTTCAGTGAAATTCTGAGATTTATATACGCTGGGTATATGGTACTTGGGCTGAGCTATTCATTGAGTAAACCCTCATACACTGACAGATACTGTATCATACTCCATGGTCCCTCATCATGAAGACATGAAGAAATAACTGACTATATATAAGAAATTATGAGTACACAAGTTACAAGCTCTCAAGGAAAAAGTACAAGTATACATGTACATGTAAAAGAGGTTCACAGTAAGTGTCCACAAATTATTACTCAACTACGTACGTACTTCTCATGTTCAATACCATTACAGCTAAACGACCTGTAACAACAGATAGAGATGAATTTCAAGTAAGAGTTACATCACAAAATACAATATTCACACATGGTACATTGGAATTAGGAGCTGATACACATAGGTATATACAGTAACCATACGTATGATGGCTTTGAGCATGTATGGCCATTGATGGGTACATTCAGTATGGACTTGATTGTCATAAAGTACTCACACCAAACCAAGGACATCTGACAACCATATTCTGCATGTGTGGGACACCGTATGATCACACATACACTGAAGGTAATGTACTTACGGATAACAGTGCTTGTGTCTTTGAGACTTGGCTACCTTCGTCTAAAGAGCCCCAATCGAAGTTTCTGTGCAATACAGAATGAGATGCATCTACTCACTAACCAAGCATGTAGTCACTTTATATTGTACACAAAATAAAGGTTGGATAATTAAAGCAATAGAATAACAGGAAATTCTTCAGAACTAGAATGTGATCGAAACTCATTCTGTTACAAATAATAATCACAGGAACTACAATGGTAGCTCACCACCTCTTTTTCAAACAACATCTGTTCCTCTGTTTTTTGACGTACTACCTCCGATGGAGCATCTCGACTTGTGTGAGGAGGACTCTAGTCTCCGACTGACATTAGACCAATGTAATGATGTCCACCAATTGGCAAAGACTGGTGTGATTTGTACACAGTAATCCTGAGAGGGCTTAATTCTGAGGACTGTGCATTGTATGAAAGCAAGAAATAAACAAACATGACCTGTCATATTCAGGGAGTAAACTTGTAGGACCCAGCACTGGGTGATGTAACATCCTGGCCCTAGTGGGGTCATTGACATATTATGTACACACATATGTACAACAGGACCTCTCTCAGCAAGACACCACAAATAGTATGAACTAGTAGGATACACTAATGGTTGTCTGCAAACTCCTCTCTCCTTCCCCTACAGTTGGCATACGATGGATGTCAAACTCTCCAAACTGCATCCTCAGCACCATCCATGGGATACACTAATGGTTTTACATTTCAGTTTTGGCATTCCACTGAGAATCCTCATCACATGTACTATATGCCGTAGTTGGAATACACCATTTGTCCCAATGCAGAAGTTATTAACAGGTTAGTAATTATATGTTATAATTAATATTTAAACACTTTCAGGATTTGCAGCTGTTTTCCCACGTCCCCATGTCAAAACAACAAACACGACTTGTTCAAAATCATTTCACATTTTGACAACCTCACATTGAATTACCACTTTATGAGTGGGTGATTCAACTAGACTAGAATAATGCTGGAGCACCCTGAGTGGACAGGACCACCAATATCCAACACCATAGGAGGGTGTCAAGGGACCTTAGAGATTATTTCACAACAACAAACACTAATGGACTCACTTGGAATTGTGTGACTTCATTCATCAATATACCTTTCAGGTACTATAGAATAGATGGAGATTTCACATGAGTACATGGTCATGAGAAGGCATTATTAAGACATAAACATGCTTTGGATCAAATCAGATCGGAAAAGGTGTGTTGTCCACATGTGTATATATCGTACGTAATATGTACATGTGTACAGTGTGTTTGTGTACATACAAACGTTTTGTACTTGTGTACATATGTGTGTATGCAATGCATCCTCATTTGCATGTGGCCAACCAGGCATGAACAGGAGAGAAAGTATGCATGTACACTTGAAGGTCAATTGACAGGATTTAGAGTCTAAAGAGCGTTCCAAGTTGATAAGTAGAAACAGCGGTACAGCAGCATTGGGTTAGTTGATAAGTACAAACAGTGGCACAGCAACATTGGGTTAGTTGATAAGTACAAACAGTGGTACAGCAACATTGGGTTAGTTGATAAGTACAAACAGTGGTACAGCAGCATTGGGTTAGTTGATAAGTACAAACAGCAGTACAGCAGCATTGGGTTAGTTGATAAGTACAAACAGTGGTACAGCAACATTGGGTTAGTTGATAAGTACAAACAGTGGTACAGCAGCATTGGGTTAGTTGATAAGTACAAACAGTGGTACAGCAGCATTGGGTTAGTTGATAAGTACAAACAGCAGTACAGCAGCATTGGGTTAGTTGATAAGTACAAACAGCGGTACAGCAGCATTGGGTTAGTTGATAAGTACAAACAGTGGTACAGCAGCATTGGGTTAGTTGATAAGTACAAACAGCGGTACAGCAGCATTGGGTTAGTTGATAAGTACAAACAGTGGTACAGCAGCATTGGGTTAGTTGATAAGTACAAACAGTGGTACAGCAGCATTGGGTTAGTTGATAAGTACAAACAGTGGTACAGCAGTATTGGGTTAGTTGATAAGTACAAACAGCGGTACAGCAGCATTGGGTTAGTTGATAAGTACAAACAGTGGTACAGCAGCATTGGGTTAGTTGATAAGTACAAACAGTGGTACAGCAGCATTGGGTTAGTTGATAAGTACAAACAGTGGTACAGCAGCATTGGGTTAGTTGATAAGTACAAACAGTGGTACAGCAGCATTGGGTTAGTTGATAAGTACAAACAGTGGTACAGCAGCATTGGGTTAGTTGGTAAGTACAAACAGTGGTACAGCAGCATTGGGTTAGTTGATAAGTACAAACAGCGGTACAGCAGCATTGGGTTAGTTGATAAGTACAAACAGTGGTACAGCAGCATTGGGTTAGTTGATAAGTACAAACAGTGGTACAGCAGCATTGGGTTAGTTGATAAGTACAAACAGTGGTACAGCAGCATTGGATTAGTTGATAAGTACAAACAGTGGTACAGCAGCATTGGATTAGTTGATAAGTACAAACAGTGGTACAGCAGCATTGGGTTAGTTGATAAGTACAAACAGTGGTACAGCAGCATTGGATTAGTTGATAAGTACAAACAGCGGTACAGCAACATCGGGTTAGTTGATAAGTACAAACAGTGGTACAGCAGTATTGGGTTAGTTGATAAGTACAAACAGTGGTACAGCAGCATTGGATTAGTTGATAAGTACAAACAGCGGTACAGCAACATTGGGTTAGTTGATAAGTACAAACAGTGGTACAGCAGCATTGGGTTAGTTGATAAGTACAAACAGTGGTACAGCAGCATTGGATTAGTTGATAAGTACAAACAGTGGTACAGCAACATTGGGTTAGTTGATAAGTACAAACAGTGGTACAGCAGCATTGGGTTAGTTGATAAGTACAAACAGTGGTACAGCAGCATTGGGTTAGTTGATAAGTACAAACAGTGGTACAGCAGCATTGGGTTAGTTGATAAGTACAAACAGCGGTACAGCAGCATTGGGTTAGTTGATAAGTACAAACAGTGGTACAGCAGCATTGGGTTAGTTGATAAGTACAAACAGTGGTACAGCAGCTTTGGGTTAGTTGATAAGTACAAACAGTGGTACAGCAGCATTGGGTTAGTTGATAAGTACAAACAGCGGTACAGCAGCATTGGGTTAGTTGATAAGTACAAACAGTGGTACAGCAGCATTGGGTTAGTTGATAAGTACAAACAGCGGTACAGCAGCATTGGGTTAGTTGGTAGAAATTGTTAGGTTATGAATTAGTTGGTTGGGAGTCTGGAAGGCAGGATTTTGTACCAACCTCCCTACCTACAGTCCATGCTGATATGTACTATACATAACATACCAGGACAAGAACACATACTCCACAACATGCACATTACAGTAAAGTAGTAATGCAGACACCAATCTTGCCCTTAGTATAGTGCTCTCCCCAGACCATTTCAGGGTAGTGGACCCTTATGCCTTTCTTCTTGAAGCCGTAGCGGCTGCTACTCTATACAATTATTCACTAACAACCTCTGTGACTGTCCTCATTATAATTCTCAAATCATCACAGTTGTACCCACAAACATACCAGCCAAATGAGATGAAATTCCACACAGTTCATCCAATTTACTATGTGTTAGGATTGTAGAACAATAAATGGAAATTGAACATTGTCGTTCTCTTTATTCCTTACTCTTACCCTTGAGGACCCTAATAATCTTCACTCACCACTATCTAGGTCTTGTCACATCTTGTCCGCTTTCAGCTGGTTGCTTTTGGTGTGGTTGATATCTTAAATACAAGGAATAAACAAAACCACCGAATATTCGATCTATATATATCTACGACTATACGAGGTTGAGCTTCTTCAAGGCATCCGTGATAGGTCCTATGATAGGTCCTACGGTTGGTGTGTGAGGGGGTCTTTCGATTGCGCAATAATGTTTGTTATTTTAAAATGGCGTCCACTGACACTGCGGTTTGGAGAAACGAGGGAAAGATTAAGATTCAAAATGTATCAAAGTACAAGAACAAGAAAATGGCCGAACTGAGGAGAAATGGAGGACTACCTTGGTCCAGACCAGACTCCAAGACTCAGGTAGACTAGACCTGTACACACAGTATTGGGGTGTAGTGGAGGGTGGAGGGTTCTGTTCCCAGTTTAGCTTGATCTAAGATGAGTTTATTGGCTACTTTAAATTTACTGAACTTGTGATTTCAGTTAAATCCCAATTGCTACTTCCATTACCAATTCCCATTCCAGTTGTCTGGTGTTAACCATGGTGATAACTGATCTGATGGTGTCCATGTGTCCACATTGTAGATAAGATTTGTGATGAAGTGTCTGATGCTGTACTGGATGCCTGTCTGAAGCAGGACCCCAAGAGCAAGATGGCCTGTGGTGAGTGTTTGTGTGTATGTGTGTGTGTGTGTGTGTGTGCGTGTCATGTGGGTAGCTGGAAACCAGGTGGGTGTGGTCTTGTGTGTGTGTGTGGAGCTGGTGACCAGGTGGGTGTGGTTTTATGTGGGAAGAGCTAGTGATCAGGTGGGAGTGATCTTACGTATGTGGGTGGAGATGGCGATCAGGTGTGTGTGGTTTTGTGTGTGGAGCTGGTGATCAAGTGGGTGTCATCTTATGTGGGTGGAGCTGGCAATTAGTTTTGCAAGGTTTTATGTGTGTGGAGCTAGTGATCAGGTGGGTGGGGTCTTGTGTGGGTGGAACCGTTCATCAGGTAGGTGTGGTATTCCAGTTTATGGATGTGTGATCATTGAGTATTATGACCATTGTCTCCCCAACCCCGCCCCCAGGGGCTGACGTTTGGCTATGCTACTGATGAGACAGAGGAGCTGATGCCTTTGACTGTTGTCTTGTCTCACAAGTTGAACAAGAAAATGGCCGAACTGAGGAGAAATGGAGGACTACCTTGGTCCAGACCAGACTCCAAGAC
>OZ026565.1:4658552-4678552 GCA_964020155.1 Chondrilla cf. caribensis | reverse complement strand
GAGGGACTGCCAAAAGGATTCAGGAGATACACTAGATTCAGAATCTTCATCAACGTTTAGGGACTCCTTTACAGCACTCAGTTTGGATGTGTAAACTGTAGTAGCAGTACCAACACCACATCCAATGAAGAGTTCGTCATGTGTTACTGTGCACTGCATGAGCCGAGACTTTACAGGTAAGTCACAAATCTCCCACCAAGTGGAGGATGACTGGGAACTGTTCAACACTTCTACTGATGACAAGAAACCATTCCTGCCCTCACCACCAGCTACAAGAATGAAGTGGTCAAAAGAAGTTGATGTAGCCTCAATCCTCCCTATGTTCAGTGGTGGGAGTGTATTACACCACTTCAAATCATCATCTAAACTAAACACTTTATTTGAATACTTTTCTTCTTTCCCATCCTTTCTCCAGGTACCACCTATTGTGTGTACCTTGCTGTTGCTGGTGGCTAAGGTGAAGCCTTTCATTTCACAAGAATCATGAAATGGTAGTTTGGACCAAGTTCGACTGACAACATTAAACACACAAAGAAACTGTTGATAGCCCCACTGCCTATCACCAACAAATATCTTCCCATTCAAATAAACTGCTGTTGGATATACCATCCACTTCAATACATCTGGTTCTTTTCTCCAGTAGAGGTGACTCAGCTTCAACTTCTCTTCTTCAAACAACTACATTTGCAAAACACACAAAATAAGATCACATCAAATTAAAGGGACACTGAATCGAAAAATTAACTTAGTTTTAAAACATAGATACTATTGAAAAACAGCTCTTTACGGAGTAAAAGCGTTGAAATCGTTACCGTTTATGAGAAATTCTACAAAATAGTGGTCAAACCGCGGGTGCGGCAGCCATATTGGTGACGTCACTGACGTCTTCCTGTATTTGCAAAGTATGGCGCATAGCACTCGATCTGTACATTTTCGAACCGTTCGGAATCACAGAAAAGTCGGAGATCGAATCTCCATGTAAGGATGGGAAACGATGAAGAACAGGATTATGAAGGGAATAGGGGTCGTATGGAAGACAGGATCGATCACAATAATTGTTGGAGCTTGTGCGGGAAATGTACGTTGATAACTACCGCGAGGTAAAGCGATCTCTTGTGTAGACATAGGCAAAGCAATGGACAGTATGGGTTCCAACGTCTCTGTCAACATGTATCCAAGATTTGAAAAGATCTGTTTGGACAGGGAAGTAGTAAGAACTGCTCTAGTTGCCATGTCTGTCATGCGCTTTGACGGTTATACGGAGCCCACCTAGCTGCTTATTTTCAGACAGGCTGCTTACAGACAATTGACTTGGTGGATTGACAGCAGACTTGGCAGTTCAGTTAGACGAAGAATTTTATCTTCTAGTATAACTGAGATTCCACATAATACCTTCCCAGAAGAGAGTGGGAACAGTATACAGGATTCAAGACTAAGCAGTTAAGAAACACTAAGATTAACATTTCTTTTTTATTTCATCATTGTATGTGACAATTTATTGCTCGCTCAGTAAATAAGATGATGTAATTGTGATATACCACTGTACATTGAATAATAATAATAATTGTCTCAACATTCTTACACAACTACATACTAAATCCAGATTTGTATGTAATTAATATCATCTCTAGGGAGGTAGGGTACAGGATTAAACTTATGTAGGCTATGGTGATATATTGGTTTGGGAAATAGAAATACCTTTGTGTATTCCTAACCCTACCTCCACTACTCATAGCAACGTATAGCAGTATGATTTGTTTTCCCTCAGATGTGCAACTCCATACTGAGGTATATCGTTTTGAATCACATCTGGAAGAATATCTATCAATAAATGGTGTTTCAGATATAATTTGGCCAACCATTTTCTTTAAAGTGCTATAGTATTCTTAAATGATACTCGAAGAGAAGCTAATCTAAGTGCTAATCTTTTCTGCAATTACTGTAGGAACATGACATAGAGTAAGGCATCCCAGCACACTATAAAAGGTCTAAATTATCGATGTAACACAGACAGATGTCTTTAAGTGATGCGGTAGTGGCCTTTTATAGCTCATTGAAAGTGACTGTTTGTATTATAAACAGCGGATTACCTCAGAATTAGACACCAGTGACGTCACACGCAAATGGCGGATATTGTGAAAAATGTCTTCCAAAAGCACATTTCAACGAGCTGTAACTATCGAACGGTAGCGAATCGAACGCTCTAACTGCTCGTGGAGTATTTTTACATAATACTCTTTATTTTAAGCCTATAAGTTATTTTTTCGATTCAGTGTCCCTTTAACCATCAGATAAGGATGTACTATAGAGGTTATGCACTTATGTTACGATTTGATGTCATCATACGTCATTGAGTGGCAAGAAAGTACACGCTTGAATAGAGAATGGCAAATTCGACAATTGCATCAACAGAGTAAACTCATTTCAGGCATTTTAAAAGTTACTGTGAGATGAAAATTGGACATACAGGCACGAATGACTTGAAATGGAGTTCCTCGAGTTTATGACCGACTAACAGCAACGAAAAACTGACAAAGACAGTGCCTACCCAAGCTCAAAAGAGTGCGGCCACTTATGGAGTGGTTAATAGTAGTAGGTATACAGATAGGTTACACATTATAACCATTATACCTCGATCCGACACATTTATTATTTCTGCTCCGAACTCCTTTTTAACCGTCTCGTAATGCTAGATTTGTCAATAGATCGCCGGGAAGAGCCTATTTTTGATCAGAGGCACCAGAAATCTTCAACTGAATGATCGAGCTAAATTCGGTATCAACTCGAGAGTCCTACGGCACAATATCTCATTATCAATAAAAAGTTCCTATTCTACAGTACGCAGGGGTAGCATTTCTTGCCACTCAATGATGTCACAAGACATATACTTGACGTCAAGCGCATAACCTCTATAGGCAGATAAGGTGTGAGACACACATCACATTGGTACAGGACTAAGTACCGATATACATGTGTACATGATTCAGCTACATGTGTGGTCAGCTACATGTGTGGTCGGCTACATGTGTGGTCAGCTACATGTGTGGTTGGCTACATGTGTGGTCGGCTACATGTGTGGTCGGCTACATGCATGGTAGGCTACACATGTGACAGGATATGAGTTAAGGGGTCACTTCATGTACTATGTAAACTGTAAATATAGGGCAAATCAGTGAACAGGACTTATTTCCAGTGAATTGTGATTGTTGCATCATATTATATCTATGGTGTTCACCATAAATATAAATGTAACGAGAACATTATACGGCCATGTTTACAGATTTCGGACAACCCAGTCTGTTATTTCCGGGCTGAGTTTATTATGTACGGCTCTTTAGGAGTTATATGAACCAGGAGGGTGCTCTTTGTGTAACCAGCAGGGAGACAAGTTATGACGATGTTATTGACAGGTAGTCAACACAAATTTATCATGTATGTAGACATACCAACATGGTACACTGGAGTACATGTAGACACACCAACATGGTACACTGGAGTAGATGTAGACACACCAACATGGTACACTGGAGTACATGTAGACACACCAACATGGTACACTGGAGTACATGTAGACACACCAACATGGTACACTGGAGTAGATGTAGACACACCAACATGGTACACTGGAGTACATATAGACACACCAACATGGTACACTGGAGTACATGTAGACACACAAACATGGTACACTGGAGTACATGTAGACACACCAACATGGTACACTGGAGTACATGTAGACACACCTACATGGTACACTGGAGTACATATGGACACACCAATATGGAAAATTCACTACTACGGTCGCCTGCCATTTTAAACGTAGGGGTCGCGTATAAAAGGCGGTGTGGTACATGTATCCAGAGCAAAACAGAACAAAATGGCTGCCTGATTCAACTCACAGTCAGGTGATTGAATCAGGTAGTTGAATTTGCTCGATAGAAATATCAAATCAATGGACTGATGTGTCGTGTATGGCTTCATTTCCTTTGCGTATTTATTTGTTCAGAGTAAAAATAGTGCATTATTGAGGCAATTGAAGAAGCACTACTAAGAGAGCTTCACCATTTGGCTTTTGAATTAATTATTACCTATTATATCACCTATATATAATATCACCTATTAATATTTCTTGGATGTGACCACCCCCCTTTATACTTGAACAAAGTACAGATTTGCCGGTCGACATTTAAGAAAGTAACCACTATGTTCAAAGTAATATGACTCATAACATGGTCAATATACAGAATGTACTTACTATTATCGGAAGTAAATGTTTAACAGGGTATGCCCGAACATTGCAGAATTTCGTGAGGCATACTTCAATAGATTATAACTCAGAATTTATACTAGGTAGTGATAGGAAACAAACTAAACAGGAAGTACATTAAATATAGGTCAACACAGTATAACAAACAGGAAATTGTCAACATGCATAAAGTGGGACCTTCTCATATTTTATCACGTGTGGAAAGGAAGATTAACACTGAAAATGTCAATAATGTAAAAAACTCACTCTCAATTTATCAGATTCCATTTGCTGAAGTGGACCAGGTCCTATTGGTTGGGATGGACCAGGTTCCATTTGCTGACGTAGACCAGGTCTCATTGGCTGAAGTGGACCAGGTTCCATAGGCTGAAATGGAACAGGTCCCATTGGCTGAGGTGGAACAGGTCCCATTTGCTGAAGCAGACCAGGTCCCATTTGCTGAAGCGGACCAGGTTCTATTTGCTGAAGCAAACCAGGCCCCATTGATTGAGGCCTTGACTGGTAGAATACTTCCATAGGAAAAGGAGGTGTGGGGAGCTATGAATTGTAAGAAAACAAACACAATAAACAACAAAAACAGTAAACAAATCCTATGTACATACACATGCACCGTTAACTGAGAGTGAAGACCTGGTCCCAATGATGGTGTGTGCTGTGTTGGCAGGACAGCAGGTGGAATCACTGGAGGAGAAGGGACTCTTGTCATTTTCCCCTTTCCTCTGACATCTCTGTGAGGCCAAGCACTGGGTGATGTAACATCCTGGACCTGGTGGGAAGAGGTAGTGAATACGATATAACATGTAGACACACCAACATGGTACACTGGAGTACATGTAGACACACCAACATGGTACACTGGAGTACATGTAGACATACCAACATGGTACACTGGAGTACATGTAGACACACCAACACGGTACACTGGAGTACATGTAGACACACCAACATGGTACACTGGAGTACATGTAGACACACCAACATGGTACACTGGAGTAGATGTACGTCAGGTGTGGAACTTAACGTAGTGTATAGCTCTCTCTTAATGGCCAATCCGTACTAAGGAGCCATTTTGATGTTTAATCAATATGTGATCATGTATCATGTATTAATTCTTTCAGTTTTGAGAAAAAAAACATACATTAGTGCCCACTTCAGTGGAAAGATCAAAGAGGACCATTGGTTGAGATGTCTGGTTGAGAGAACTGAACCAAACTACATTTCTAAAACCAAATGTTCCCACAAACTACAGATAATTCAGAACACAAGACACCATTTGACCTCCAATTCTCTAAGATATACGTACATAGCTAGCACTCACTTTAACATCGGATCCAAGTTCCCAGTTGGGATCTGCTGTTTCCAGTTTTGGTTTGACATCTGGATAGTCAGGTGGTTCTAGCTTAGGTTTCTTAGTGAGAGGTTCTGATTCCAAACTTTCCACTTCAAACATTGGATCAGGTTTGACCTAATAACAGTACACACAACTCAATAGTCAGACCATGGATCAATATACCAACAACTGGGGTCAGATCAACACTTCACAAGTACAGCTGGATGGTCAGGAGAGGTCCCTTGGGGAACAGGTGTACAGTGAATGATAGTGGATGTGGTGTACCACATGTAGGGTGGATGATATTATGGTAATGTTATCAGCCATTAAGGTAATTATATTCATGAATTAAATGATATTCATAGATTGCTATAACTAGATTCATGTATAAGTGACCCTCCAGCAGAGTAGGTGTGTTCAGTTAACACTGTCATTGTGTGAGATTGGAACCCTGTGTGTACAGCTAGGCAGTACAGTCCACCAGGTGTCCAGAGGTGGAGAGGAGGAGGCAGGGTTTAGTGACAATACTGTAGAGACCAGCAAACACTGAACAACTCACTCTTGGCACTGGTCTGGACACCTTTCTTCCTCCAGAATCTCCCTCTTCATAATATCTTTGAGACTTTTCCATTTCAGCCATTTTCTCCCTCAACTGAGTGACCTCATTCATCAGTACTTCATTCATGTACAGGTGTTTGGAGAGGGATTGCTACACAGGAGGGAGGAGAGTGTGAAAGAAATGACACACTAGTACCTGTGTGTGTACGTACATCCATGTTGAGGTGCAGAGAACCATGTCCCATGTTGTGTTGATGCACACATACAAAACAAGATGATACATATTGACGTATTAAGGCATGTACGTAAATCCACCATAACAAAAGTGTAATCTTGCTCTAATTATGTCTCCATGATACATACCATATACGTACGTATATGGTATGTATATACAAAAGTGTGTGTTTGGCTACATGTGTGTTTGGCTACATGTGTGGTTGGCTACATGTGTAATCAGCTACATGTGTGGTTGGCTACGTGACTTTGTGTGATTGGCTACATGTGTGGATATGGCCTCCAGCTCATTTAGCATGCATGGATGAGGAACCTGGGAATGTAGATGGAACTGAGTGGACCAGATAGACAGTGACAAGTAAATGTACTTGTCACATGAGTGTCAGGTGACCTGCACATATACAAGTGGTTCTAAATTGGTTGAAATAAAGTAGAAAATGCAAACTGATCCAAAACTACAAAACACACTGGATATTACTGGTGGGTGGAGCTTAGTAGGTGAGTTCATTACTTGACAAGTAGTGTGGACACAGAACACAGGGAACTGCTGATGGAATTGGATGAGTGCAGTGAGTACAGTAGACAGAGAGTGAACAGAGAGGGAACAAGAGAGGGATGTTACCTTGTCCTTCTCTTCCAAGGTTGCCTTCAAGGTGGCAACTTCTTCCTTCAGAGCTGCAACAAGCTTGTCTCTCTCCAGCAAGGATCCATCACCTTCCAGTTCCTTCTGCTTAGTCTGAAGACTGCTCAACAGTGAGTCCATCTCCTCCTTCTTCTCCACTAGTGATTGACGGAGCTTCTCCTACGAGATGTCCGATTTGAGGTGAAGTAAAACACTACTCACAACACAAGTGAGGTAGGAGCTCCAGGTAGATAAGTATATTAGAATGTGTTTGTACAGTACAGCTTGGTACAGGTGTGCACATATATATATATATATATATATATATATATATATATATATATATATATGTACACAGAGGGCTGTGCAGGACATTGAGCACAGTACATTCCAACAGTGTGTGTGTGTGTGTGTGTGTGTGTGTGTGTGTGTGTGTGTGTGTGTGTGTGTGTGTGTGTGTGTGTGTGTGTGTGTGTGTGTGTGTGTGTGTGTGTGTGTGTGTGTGTGTGTGTGTGTGTGTGTGTGTGTGTGTGTGTGTGTGTGTGTGTGTGTGTGTGTGTGTGTGTGTGTGTGTGTGTGCTGTGTACGTGTTTGCGTGTGTGTGTGTGTGTGTGTGTGTGTGTATGTGTGTGTGTGTGTGTACACACTGTAGTTGTATTGTAAACAGTAAAGATGTACACACAAACATACATCAATTAGCAACTCTGATTTTTCTTCCAAAACTCCTGAATCTTCAAAGAGAGAGACCAGTCTATGGTAACCCTTCACTGCCTCGTCCTAAGAATTTCAACACAATTGTAAACTACCTTCAAATCCCACATCTGATGTGTGTGGAGACTACATGTACTGATACTTACAATAGTGTCCAGATGTTCCTTACGCAAGATACCTTTCAATGTGGATATTTGGTTCTGTAGAACATGTCAAAAGATACACAAGTTTATATGCACAATGCACATTGCATTCACATGCAGCGTGCGTGTGTGTGCGTGTGTGCGTGTGTGTGTGCACGTGTGTGTGTGTGTGTGTGTGTGTGCACGTGTGTGTGTGTGTGTGCACATGTGTGTGCTTGTGTGTGTGTGTATGTGTGTGTGTGTGTGTGTGTGTGTATGTGTGTGTGTGTGTGTGTGTGTGTGTGTGTGTGTGTGTGTGTGTGTGTGTGTGTGTGTGTGTGTGTGTGTGTGTGTGTGTGTGTGTGTGTGTGTGTGTGTGTGTGTGCGTGCATGTATGAAACTAACACACACATACATATGCACACACCTCCAGTAGATTGTTCCGTTTAGCCAAGTAAACAGTGATCTTCTTGAACATTTCTGCCTTCTTCTGAGCTTCCATCAATTTCGCTCTCTCCTTCATCATACTAGATACTGACTGGTCTTTGAGTTGCTCAGCCTCTTCTAAAGAAGCTTTGAGCTCTTCCATTTTACATTCATGCTTCTATAAAAGAAAATTTGAATAAGTAATTCGAGTTTAAAAACTTATGTACAGGTGTTTGGAGAGGGATTGCTACACAGGAGGGAGGAGAGTGTGAAAGGTATGATACACTAGTACCTGTGAATGCATCTAGATACATCCATGTTGAGGTGCAGAGAACCATGTCCCATGTTGTGTTGATGTACACAAACAAAACAAGTTGATACATAACTTGACATAATAATATGGTATGTAAATCCACCAGAACATGATTGCAATTTTGCTCTGATTATGTTTCCATGATACATATCATACATGTATACGTGTGTATGTACACACACACTCCACACACTCACATGTGTGTGGTCAGCTACATGTGTGGTCAGCTACATGTGTGGTAGGCTATATGTGTGGCAATGGACTCCTCCTCATTTAACATGCATGGATGAGGAGTTTGGGAATGTAGATGGAACTGAGTGGACCAGATAGACAGCGACAAGTAAATGTTTTGTCACATGAGTGTCAGGTGACCTGCACATATACAAGTGGTTCTAAATTGGTTGAAATAAAGTAGAAAATGTAAACTGATCCAAAACTACAAAACACACTGGATATTACTGGTGGGTGGAGCTTAGAAGGTGAGTTCAGCGCAAGCAGTGTGGACCAGAACACAGGGAACTGTAGTCTAGCTAGCTAGCCCGTCCCTGCACACACACCCTACGGGCGGAGTGTGCGGAAGATGGTCTAGCCCAAATAGCGAGTAGTTCACATCTCAGTATTACCTGACCACAAATTGCATGTGCAAGATGGCGGGCCCTCCTTCAAGCGGATGAAATTGAGGGTGTGAACTGCAGTTGCTGAAGTTATCCTGAAAAATGTGCGGGTGAATTCTCTGGACATTTGGCACGCGTACGATCTGAACACAGCAAATGACACCAAAGAGATGATTTTGAATCAATATGATATACGTGTTTTGATAGATTTGCCATACCCAGTTGGTAGGCAGACTATGTTGTCCTCCTCGACAGATACACTAGTAATACCCGCTGTCTGTTCACTCAACAAATTTTGTCCTCCCGCTTGATCTTTCTATCTTTGGTAAAGCATGATGAATGATTCCCTCCATTCTTTATAGCAGAAATTAGCCTTTCCCTGTATATAACAGCGTCAGTGGACAGTGACGTCATTAATCAAAAAATCTTTGACCAAAATTCTGGTCTAGGATCATTCGATTGGCCAATAGTCACAAGGCCGAGGTGTGAACTAATCACTATTCGGGCTAGACCATCTCCCACTCTTAATGCCTGTGGGGTGCATGTGGGGGGATGGGCTAGCTAGCTAGACTAAGGGAACTGCTGCTGGAATTGGATGAGTGCAGTGAGTACAGTAGAGAGAGAGAGAGTGAACCAAGAGTGAACCAAGAGGGAACAAGAGAGGGAACAAGAGAGAGATGTTACCTCGTCCTTCTCTTCCAAGGTTGCCTTCAAGGTGGCAACTTCTTCCTTCAGAGCTTCAACAAGCTTGTCTCTCTCCAGCAAGGATCCATCACCTTCCAGTTCCTTCTGCTTAGTCTGAAGACTGCTCAACAGTGAGTCCATCTCCTTCTTCTTCTCCACTAGTGATTGACGAAGCTTCTCCTACAAGATGTCCGATTTGAGGTGAAGTAAAACATTACTCAAAACACAAGTGAGGTAGGAGCTCCAGGTGAACAAGTATACTAGAATGTTTCTGTACAATACAGCTTGGTACACGTGTGCACATATAATTATATGTACACATACAGGGCTGTGCGGGACATTGAGCATAGTACATTGTGTGTGTGTGTGTGTGTGTGTGTGTGTGTGTGTGTGTGTGTGTGTGTGTGTGTGTGTGTGTGTGTTTGTATGTTTGTGTGTGTTTGTGTGTACGTGCGTGTGTGCATGTGCGTGTGTACACATACTACTAATGTAGTACAAACAGTAAACATGTACACAACACTCCATATAACAACATGCATGTATGTGACTAAGACACATACATGTATACACACCTCCAGTAGATTGTTCCGTTTACCCAGTTCAACGGTGCTTTTCTTGAACATTTCTGCCTCATTCTGAGCTTCCATCATACTAGAGAGTGACTGGTGTTTGAGTTGCTCAGCCTCCTCTAAAGACGCTTTGAGCTCTTCCATCTTACATTCATGCTTTTCCTATGAAAGAAAATGTGGACAAGTAATTTGTGTTCAAAAACTCATGGGACTATTGAAAATACATATACGGGCTGCCACAAAAATACCACTTTGTGGTGTTAAATAGAGTAATAGGGTAAGAAGGAGAACAGGCACACCTGTATTCGTTTGTACTTGTATTTTCAGAAAATAAGTATGACAGTTGAACATTCAGTTCACACACACACACACACACACACACACACACACACACACACACACACACACACACACACACACACACACACACACACACACACACACACATACACACACACACACACTCACACTCACAGGTAGCTCAATGGTGGCCCTCTCCAGATCACAGTCAAAGTAATCAAACACAACTAGGTGTGTCATGTCGAATATCCTCTTCAATTCTGCTGAGTGAGAAAGGACCTTAGGAGCCAAGAGCACAGCATCGATTCGAAGGATGGAGAAGAACAAGATGGTGCTTCCCACCACAAAGCCTTCGAACACGGCCTCCTCCAGTTGCAGATACCGTTTCAAATATCGCTTGATGTGGAGAACGAGGGAGAGGAGTACTTGCTCTTTGGGTAGGACAACGGCCAGGTGGGTGTGATCCTTGTGAATCGGGAGGGTCACCTTTCTCTTCTTGTATGATTGAAGTGTTAATCTCAGGTGATCTGCCAGTTTGGATTCATAGTTCTGCAAGGTCCTCCTCAAGTCCTCACAGTTGAGCACCTCGACTGCGTGATGTACCAGGAGTATCTCGTAGGTGGTTGACTTCTCTGCAATGAACTCACACAGACCACTAGCTGTGTTGGGAATTGATGGCACCTTTCCTGGCATCTCACCATGAATGTATCTCCGATACTTGACACCCAACATTCCTTGAAGCTCACAAATCACCTTTGGATCTGCTGATGACAGCTCGGCATTCAGACGTCCCATGATCTTGTCAAAGTCATCTTCGAGTTCAGGGATCTCCGGAAGGCTGACTTTTCCACTTCTGTACATGTCCACAATTTCCACCATCTTCTGTGACCTCTCATCTGTTGTGGACATAGTTGGAGTAGGTTCCCCTTGTGTGGCTGGTGGGGAGGATGGAGGACCTGAAGACAAAATAAGGAGAATTTGAATTAGTATATTAGTCTCGTTAGTCTATTAGCCACTCACCACTAGGTCCGGGGACATCATCCTGAGTGGTTTTAGAAGGAGGAGGTGTAGAGGACTCCATTGGGAGAGGACCAGTACCTGACAACGTACAGTACATAGAATGAGTGATGTAGTACATATTATGGATGTTCCTTAGATTGAATAATACATGTACATTAGAAGTGTACAGCAAATTACTAGTAGACTTTAATACATATGTACATACTCATGATAATAGAGTGGGACCTCGTTAAAATGAACTCCAAGGGACCCACATAATAAGTACACATCAGCAGACGTTCTTGTACTGTTTTCACATGGACGCCGTAAAGTGGGTCAAACCCAGGTCGATTTAAATCGGGTTCGACTCGCTTTCGACCTGATTTCCATTCACATAGGGAATAACAAGACTCGCATATTATGTAAATATTTGATTCCAGTAAGATGGCGACGTTGGGCGTTCTCCTCGTTTTGTTTTTGTTGTGGCATCGTCTGAGGTGTAGAGCTTGGAGATGGCAACTAAAGGTCAGGTATATAACAACAAGAACAGTTATGAAGCATTTCACAGCAGTACAGACTTTGTAGACAGCTCATTTATTGGCTTTCTTGTTCGTTCAAATGTGCAGAATTTAGGAAAAAAATCAAAAGTTGCCCTCTCGGGGATCCCAACCACCCAAAACCACTATAAAATCTGTCATCTGCTCACTGCACCATTGTGACTGACTCCAATGAAGTAAGTAAATATTCTGGATTGAAAAACATGGTGCATTTCTATGAGGTAGTTGCTGTATAGTGCTGGAAATACATTTCCCTCTTCATGCAACTGATCTGTGTATTGGGTTGTTGTGAAGGTGGTACTGTAGTAACAACCACCTTCAGACCCTATAATAGTCTTTGAAACCATTGATTTGTAAAGGATTGACCATGTGAAGGGATCAATGTTTGTACATGGTTCTGTACTGTGTACATGGACATACTGTAATGTAATTCTGAAGGAGTTAACCCTAGCTCCACTCACCACTAGGTCCTGATACATCTTGTCCGCTTTCAGCTGGTTGTTTTGGGTGTGGTTGGTATCTATAAATACGAGGAATAAACAAAACCACCAAATATCCCTTCAAACTTGCTGAAAATGTTTGAACACATCCATCATAGTACGTTATGGTTACTACCCAGCTTTCTATTAGGTACCATATTTTTGTCCGCAGCATGAGGGCAAGTACAATAAATACAGTACATAATAGAAAGCTGAGTAGTAACTAGCTTATCACTAAAGGTTTTGACACTTTGAGAGAAAAGGAAGGGCTTGGAATCCTCTTAAGTTGATATTAAGCTCCAGCGTCCATGGAGTTTGTTGTTTTAGAAGAATTTTTCAGAGAGAAATTTGTCACTGACGTTTATCGGAGATTTGTATTCGAAATCTAACATAATATTACCAATTGTATTGATAAAGTCGAACATTGATGCATGGACTACAAATTACAACCAACACGATCAAATCGAAAGGAAATCAGCAGCTAATTCCTCTTTAACTCTACAGTTTTGATTAACTGGGTGCTCAGCGTATACTGGCCTGACTGCAGGACAGGTATCCAAAATACCACCTGGTTTGGGTTCTCTGATGTATGATGTATTCGGGTCATATTATGTAATACTACGTATACAAGCAATAATAGCTGCATTGTACTGAGTACACTTGACATAACTGATAATCCACCACCACACCCCAGGCAATATTGAGTAAGGTACATAGTTGTGAATTAGGTATGTTCTTCTATTCCTAATAGTCTATTATCAGTCACATGTGGTGTCTTCAATGATGACCTGTAGTTAGGATCATAACGGTCTCCAGGACTCAACACACACTAAGAGCTGAGCTGAGGGTCAGTGGACATACAGCTCAAGACATGCAAACTGAGTGAAGTGGAGAGGTTTGGGTTCAAAGAGTGTATGACACACACAATAAAGTTTTAGTACATGGATCAAGAAATCACTGATTAGTGTAATAAGTTTATCTATTTGTGTATATACGACAGCCACAGTGATATCACGCTCACTGTTTCATTTCTTCTCTGGTGGTCTAGGGACAGGACTAACTACCATGATGACCCTCGATCGAAATTGGATACAGTTATGGTCAGAACAATCCTGTATACTCACTTTTTCATTTCTCCACGAATCCTTTCCGCTATTGTACTGAAAACAGGCTTTGCTGCCTTTGACTTCTCTTCTAAGAACTCACAGAACCTTTCCAGCATCTTCTCATCGTAGTACCACTCCACGTAATGTAGCAGATCATACAGCGCTTCGTTACCACCCTGAGCTACTGAAGAGCGGAGACGATCCGCATCGCTGTCGCCGAGTAATCCCGCCGCAGACAAACTCGAAACAAAGTCCTTATCGACTCTCAATGTACCTCTTAGGTAAGTACCTAGGCTCTTCAACACTTTCCTAGGTAATGTCACCACTTCTTCCATGGCCGGCCATCTACGGGATGTCGGAGATGATAGGCGATAGATGATAGACCTACAAATTGATCCCACTAGCTATCCTTTAACTGATAAGGATGAAAACAATTAACATCTAATATACCAGAGATGATATATATCTTGAGATGAGGGGTACCTTACCTCACAATCGATTAATCCGGTCCGGTCCTTTGATTGTCATTTGTTCATATGCGACTGTGGTTGCGGCAGCAGGCCAAGGACGAGTACGCCCATGTCCACAAAAGGAATGACATAATCACGTGAGAGACACGCGCGATCACCAAACGTCAAATTTCTAGTGATCACTAGTGCTTTAGTGGAGAAATATTATTGTCGGTTTGATTTTGAAATGAGATGAGGTAGCGTTCTCAGCATCATCATTAGTGCTACGGTATTGTATGTAGTGTCTCACTAGAGTCTCACCACAACTGTCTGAGAGGCTCTCTATGAAGATTTAGACCTACAAAAGGGAGATCATAGCTTTTCACGTGAAGGGATTGCTATTCTCCAGCAGGTTCTCAACCACTTGTTAGTATATGGGATAGCTGCTATCATCGACTAGGCAACGATAGACGATCGAGGCTAGCTGTATGGATCCACTCACCAGGTCCTCCATATGAATCCACTTGAGGTAGACCAGACTCATCACTTAACCGTGTATAGCTATATATAGTTATTGGAACTATATATCTCATATTAACTTTATTGAATTGTAAGATGTGGTCACAAAATGTAATATTATATTGAATTTTTGTATTGTACATGTAAATAATGTGATGATGTATTATGTTCAAATTTTATTTATTATAATTATGTATTGTTAGTGTTACAAGTGCTGCAGGTGTACAACAGGGGCAATATAAGACATACATCCCATTATAATATGTGAGCGTGCATTTATATACATGTAAAATTATAAGCACGTTATGCATGCAATATCATGTATATTTCATGTGCTGTGTTGTTATAATGTGAGCATGTAAGGGAAAAGGGTCCTTAGCCATTGTTATCAAGATGTTCAGAATTTATCAAAACAGCCAATTGCAAATGATTTGAAATTTCTGCTTTTCATTTTATTCAATCAAATCGCTTATATTCGTTATTCGTTGTGTGGAGGGACTCAAACTAAGACCTGTAGTGCATAAATAGTCACTCCTATGATCTGAATGATAGCGTCATCATCTGCAGTGTGGAATAGGCTATCGAATAATATCAAAAACATGCATTTGACAAAAATCGCTTAAGGGCCCTTTTCGCTTGCACATACTCACATTATTACAGTAGTAATAAGTAGTAATTATAAGTACATTATGCATGCAATATCATGTATATTTCATGTGCCATGCATATGCATGTTATTATAATATTCTTACAGTAGTACAGTAATACTGTATAATGCATAATACATATAATATTATGTAGTATGTAAGTTTGATTCTCATACAATATTAGACCATAAATATTCTGATATGACTAATTTCATATGGTGTACATACATAATGATATGTGTGAACGTATGCTTACACATAATTGGACTATAATAAATAATTTTTATGAAAAGTGTCTTATACAAAGATACCAAAATGTCATACAATTACATAAACCACACACACCTCAAGTTTGATCTGTTCTGTAGAAATGAAAGATATTGTTAGCTAATACTGGGAAGGTGGGTAGGATTCTGTATGGAGAGAGAAAGATATGAAGACAAATCACAAGATATAGAACAGAATGTTTGCAAAGTGTACTGTACGAGGAGTGTCCCCACCACACCAGTGTGTACTGTACGAGGAGTGTCCCCACCACACCAGTGTGTACTGTACGAGGAGTGTCCCCACCACACCAGTGTGTACTGTACGAGGAGTGTTCCCACCACACCAATGTGTACTGTACGAGGAGTGTCCCCACCACACCAGTGTGTACTGTACGAGGAGTGTTCCCACCACACCAATGTGTACTGTACGAGGAGTGTCCCCACCACACCAGTGTGTACTGTACGAGGAGTGTCCCCACCACACCAGTGTGTACTGTACGAGGAGTGTCCCCACCACACCAATGTGTACTGTACAACACATACACACACACACACACACACACACACACACACACACACACACACACAGGCACACACACGCACACACGCAGGCACACACACACACGCAGGTACACACACACACACACGCACACGCAGGCACACACACACACGCAGGCACACACACACACACACACACACACACACACACACACACACACACACACACACACACACACACCACACACACACACACACACACACACACACACACACACACACACACACACACACACACACACAAAACACACACACACACACACACACACAGACAGACAGACACACACACACACACACACACACACACACACACACACACACACACACACACACACACACACACAGAGGCCCACACCAGGTCTCAATTCTGTACCCCTGTTTTACGTACATGCACTACTTTCAGTGAAATTCTGAGATTTATATACACTGGGTGTATGGTACTTGGGCTGAGCTATTCATTGAGTAAACCTTCATACACTGCCAGATACTGTACCATACTCCATGGTCCCTCATCATGAAGACATGAAGAAAAAACTGACTATAAAAGAAATTTTGAGTACACAAGTTACAAGCTCTCAAGGAAAAAGTACAAGTATACATGTACATGTAAAAGAGGTTCACAGTAAGTGTCCACAAATTATTACTCAACTACGTACATACTTCTCATGTTCAATATCATTACAGCTATACTACCTGTAACAAGAGATAGAGATGAATTTCAAGTAAGAGTTACATCACAAAATACAATATTTACACATGGTACATTGGAGTTAGGAGCTGATACACATAGGTATATACAGTAACCATACCTATGATGGCTTTGAGCATGTATGGTCATTGATGGGTACATTCAGTATGGACTTGATTGTCATAAAGTACTCACACCAAGCCAAGGACATCTGACAACCATATTTTGCATGTGTGGGACACCATATGATCACACATACACTGAAGGTAATGTACTTACGGATAACAGTGCTTGTGTCTTTGAGACTTGGCTACCTTCGTCTAAAGAGCCCCAATCGAAGTTTCTGTGCAATACAGAATGAGATGCATCTACTCACTAACCAAGCATGTAGTCACTTTAACTCTCAAAATTAGACATGAGGTGATTCTAAAGATAGTCTATCAGGACAGGATAATGTACTAAGAAAATGGCAGGTGTATGTTGGTAGATTGTATAGTCCATGCAGGGCTTGAGTTACCACACCAAGATTCCACTGATAATGCTCACTTCAATATCAGATCGCACCTCCGGAATAACGGACTCCTCTTCAGATTCGTGGTCTGGTTTTAATTCCACATCTTGATAATCAGTTGGTTCCTGTTTAGGTTTCTTAGCAATAGGTTCCATTTTTGAACCCTCGTCTTCCAAAATTGGATCCGGTCCACTCTATTAATCAACACACAACTTCAAATCACACACCAAGGACTGGTTCTAGGAAACCAATATGGTAACCATATAAAGTTCACTGTACATTTTATGTGGATATTCATGAACTTGTGTATTATGTTCAGTGACCTTTTATGGTGACCTTTGGGTTGGTCAGTTCTGTTGGTGCCATTCACTGACCGTGATAATCACCTGTGAAAGTGCCAGAACTGTCCAGCAAAAGGGGATTTGGTCAAGTTTGATGATTGATGTAAGATTGAAATTGGTGATCAACTGAAGTCATTAATGTACAAATGGACATGCCCCACATGTGAACTGTGGAAATAGTGTTTCATGACAATTTGGAATACGTGCTATACAGTAGTTGGACCTCAGTGGAGTGTGTGGCAGTAATCTTACTGAGATCTACGGGTTCTCTGGTTGTTTGTTTGTCTGCAAACTCCTCTCCCCTTCTCCTACAGTTGGCATACCATGGATGTCAAACTCTCCAAACTGCATCCTCAGCACCATCCGTGGGATACACTAATGGTTGTACATTTCAGTTTTGGCATTCCACTGAGAACCCCCATCACATGTACTATATGCCGTAGTTGAAATACACCATTTGTCCCAATGCGGAAGTTATTAATATGTTATTGATTATATGTTATAATTAATATTTAAACACTTTCAGGATTTGCAGCTGTTTTCCCACGTTCCCATGTCAAAACAATAAACACGACTTGTTCAAAATCATTGCACATTTGGACAACCTCACATTGGATTACCACTTTATGAGTGAGTGATTCAACTAGACTAGAATAATGCAGGAGCATCCTGAGTGGACAGGACCACCAATATCCAAACACCACAGGAGGGTGTCAAGGGACCTTAGAGATTATTTCACAACAACAAGTGGGTGATTCAACTAGACTAGAATAATGCTGGAGCATCCTGAGTGGACAGGACCACCAATATCCAAACACCATAGGAGGGTGTCAAGGGACCTTAGAGATTATCTCACAACAACAAGTGGGTGATTCAACTAGACTAGAATAATGCTGGAGCATCCTGAGTGGACAGGACCACCAATATCCAAACACCATAGGAGGGTGTCAAGGGACCTTAGAGATTATCTCACAACAACAAGTGGGTGATTCAACTAGACTAGAATAATGCTGGAGCATCCTGAGTGGACAGGACCACCAATACCCAAACACCATAGGAGGGTGTCAAGGGACCTTAGAGATTATTTCACAACAACAAACAATAACGGACTCACTTGGAATTGTGTGACTTCATTCATCAATACACCTTTCAGGTACTATAGAATAGATGGAGATTTCACATGAGTACATGGTGTCATGAGAAGGCATTATTAAGACATAAACATGCTTTGGCTCAAATCAGATCGGAAAAGGGGTGTTGTCCACATGTGTATATATCGTACGTAATATGTACATGTGTACAGTGTGTTTGTGTACATACAAACGTTTTGTACTTGTGTGCATATGTGTGTATGCAATGCATCCTCATTTGCATGTGGCCAACCAGGCATGAACAGGAGAGAAAGTATGCATGTACACTTGAAGGTCAATTGACAGGATTTAGAGTCTAAAGAGCGTTCCAAGTTGATAAGTACAAACAGTGGTACAGCAGCATTGGGTTAGTTGATAAGTACAAACAGCGGTACAGCAGCATTGGGTTAGTTGATAAGTACAAACAGGGGTACAGCAGCATTGGGTTAGTTGGTAGAAATTGTTAGGTTATGAATTAGGTGGTTGGGAGTCTGGAAGGCAGGATTTTGTACCACCCTCCCTGCCTACAGTCCATGCTGATATGTACTATACATAACATACCAGGACAGGAACACATACTCCACAACATGCACATTACAGTAAAGTAATAATGCAGACACCAATCTTGCCCTTAGTATAGTGTCCTCCCCAGACCATTTCAGGGTAGTGGACCCTTATGCCTTTCTTCTTGAAGCCGTAGCGGCTGCTACTCTATACAATTATTCACTAACAACCTCTGTGACTGTCCTCATTATAATTTTAATAAATTGTGTGTGTGTGTGTGTGTGTGTGTGTGTGTGTGTGTGTGTGTGTGTGTGTGTGTGTGTGTGTGTGTGAGTGACCAGGTCAATAGCAGTGGCATAATTGCTAAAATGCTTGAATATTCTGGGTTTTAGGAATAAAGCCATAAGGCAGTTCATTGCTTGTTGTCTGAAATTCCTATTTCTACAATTGTGGTTATCACCAGGTAAATTCTATTAGAGACATTGTTGTATAACAG
>OZ026565.1:4643552-4653552 GCA_964020155.1 Chondrilla cf. caribensis | reverse complement strand
CATGTGTTACTGTGCACTGCATGAGGTGAGACTTTACAGGTAAGTCACAAATCTCCCACCAAGTGGAGGATGACTGGGAACTGTTCAACACTTCTATTGATGACAACAAACCATTCCTACCCTCACCACCAGCTACAAGAATGAAGCTGTCAAAAGAAGTTGATGTAGCATGTCTCCTCCCTATGTTCAGTGGTGGGAGTGTGTTGGACCACTTCAAATCATCATCTACACTAAACACTTTATTCGAAAACTCTTCTACTTTCCCATCCTTTCTCCAGGTACCACCTATAGTGTGTACCTTGCTGTTGCTGGTGGCTAAGGTGAAGCCATACATTTCACAAGAATCATGAAATGGTAGTTTGGACCAAGTTCGACTGACAACATTAAACACACAAAGAAACTGATGATAGCGCGACCACCTATCACAAGCAAGTATCTTCCAATTCAAATAAACTGCTGTTGGATATGGCATCCCCTCCAATACATCTGGTTCTTTTCTCCAGTAGAGGTGACTCAGCTTCAACTTCTCTTCTTCAAACAACTACATTCACAAAACACACAAAATAAAATCACATCAAATTAACTATCAGATAAGGATGTACTATAGGCAGATGAGATGTGAGACACACATCACATTGGGACAGGACTAAGTACCTGTATACATGTGTACATGATTCGGCTACATGTGTGGTGGGCTACATGTGTGGTGGGCTACATGTGTGGTCAATCGCGTGTCAGGCCAGCAGAACTATCTGGCTGAAGCCCAGAAGCCCTTCATTTTTGACTGAAATTGCTGGGAGCTGGTCCGATAGGGAATTGAAACAGAATTTTCATGTTGGCAGGGCCACTATTAACCTTTTATCCCGGGAACTAAAGTGTTTTCTCCAAAGGCAGCATGTTGTTGCTGAGTAAAATAATAAACCGAACTACTCTATATAATAAGCAAGGCTTGGATCTCATCGTCACTCCCCTTTCGTCCTACTAGTCCGCCACTTTTAACTCACTTCCAACTCGCTTGCAACCAGGACGAACCCTACTTTTTACAAGGGTTCGACTCAGAATTTAAACCCGGGTTAAACCCAGTTTCGTGACGTCATGCGAACGCACTAACTCGCTTTTTCTTGCGGTTACGCGTCATTACGTGTCTATTGGTAGCATCTTGCTGAATTTTCCCGTACTAAAGAATATGGCAGGAGTCCTCCTGATCAGTTTGAGCCCATTTATAACCCCGGTGAACTGGATTAGGAGCACGATTCGAATAGTAGCGATGAAGAGTCACCTTATGTCGGCGATTGAAGACAAGACAGTCAATCTTGGTGTTCTTGTGGCAAATGCGCTATAAAGGAGAGGGAAAATGAGTGTCTCTGCTGTCACGAGATCGCTAAAGTTAGCGCGAAGTTTGCAGAATGCTGAAAAAGGTGCGATGTAGTGTTCTGTATTGCAAAGATGCAATACAGAACGGCATGGCTTCCCTTTCAAATAAGTATGGAATAGGCTACCAATGACGTCACAACGTTACGAAACATGACGTCAAAATCACTTAGTGGACCATTTCCTCCTAAACTAAGCTCATAATGCAAAATTAATTTCACCACCATTACTTACACATTAGTATCTAACATTTGAGACCAACTTATTTTTTGGTGTCAGTTCCCCTTTAAGGGGTCACTTCATGTACTATGTAAACTGTAAATAAAGGGCAAATCACTGAACAGGACTTATTTCCAGTAAATTGTGATTGTTGCATCATATTATATATTTATGGTGTTCACCATAAATATAAATGTAACGAGAACATTATACGGCCATGTTTACAGATTTCGGAGAACCCAGCCTGTTATTTCCGAGCTGAGTTTATTATGTACGGCTCTTTAGGAATTATATGAACCTGGAGGGTGCTCTTTTGTGTAACCAGCTGGGAGACAGGTTATGGCAATGTTGATGTAGACACACCAACATGGTACACTGGAGTACATGTAGACCACACCAACATGGTACACTGGAATACATGTAGACACACCAACATGGTACACTGGAATACATGTAGACACACCAACATGGTACACTGGAGTACATGTAGACACACCAACATGGTACACTGGAGTAGATGTAGACACACCAACATGGTACACTGGAGTAGATGTAGACACACCAACATGGTACACTGGAATACATGTAGACACATCAACATGGTACACTGGAGTAGATGTAGACACACCAACATGGTACACTGGAGTAGATGTAGACATACCAACATGGAAAATTCACTACTACAGTTGCCTGCCATTTTAATCGTAGAGGTCGCATATGGAAGGTGGTATGGTACATGTTTCCGGAGCGAAACGGAAAAATGGCTACCTGATTTAAATCACAGTTGGGTGAATTGAATCAGGCAGTTGAATTCACTCGATAGAAATATCAATTCAATGGACTGATGTATTGTGTATCACTTCATTTCCTTTGTGTATTTATTTGTTCAGAGTATAAACAGTGCCTTGTTGAGGTAAATGAAGAAGTAATCCTAAAAGAACTTCACTATTTGGCTTTTGAATAGTGTGACTATCAATATTTATTGGATGTGACCACCCCCCTTTATACTCGAACAAATTCTGGAATTGCTGGTTGGCGTTTAAGAAGGCAACCTCTATGTTGAAAGCTATGTGACTCAAAACACGGTCAGTACACAGAGTGTACTTACTATTATTGGAAGTAAATGTTTAACAGCATAAGCCCTAAAATTGCAGAATTTCACAAGGCATACTTCAATAGATCATAACTCAGAAATTACACTGATAGTGATAGGAAACAAACTAAACAGGAAGTACATTAAATATAGGTCAACACAGTATAACAAACAGGAAATTGTCAACAAGCATGAAGTGGGACCTTCTCATATTTTGTCACATGTGTAGAAAGGAAGTTGTGTCAAGAATGTAAAAACTCACTCTCAATTTATCAGATTCCATTTGCTGAAGTGGACCAGATCCCATGTGTTGATGTGGATCAAGTCCTATTGGTTGGGATGGACCAGGTTCCATTTGCTGACGTAGACCAGGTCTCATTGGCTGATGTGTACCAAGTTCCATTTGCTGAAGCGGACCAGGTTCCATTTGCTGAAGCGAACCAAGTCCCATTTGCTGAAGTGGACCAGGTTCCATTTGCTGAAGCAGACTAAGTCCCATTTGCTGAAGCGGATCAGGTCCCATTGGCTGATGTGTACCAAGTTCCATTTGCTGAAGCGGACCAGGTTCCATTTGCTGAAGCGGACCAAGTCCCATTTGCTTAAGTGGACCAGGTCTCATTTGCTGAAGCGGACCAGGCCCCATTGCTTGAGGCCTTGACTTGTAGAATGCTCCCATAGAATAAGGTTGTGTGGGGAGCTATGAATTGTAAGAAAACAAACACAATAAACAACAAAAACAGTAAACAAATCCTACGTACATACACACCATTAACTGAGAGTGAAGACCTGGTCCCAATGATGGTGTGTGCTGTGTTGGTAGGACAGCAGGTGGCATCACTGGAGGAGAAGAGACTCTTGTCATTTTCCCCTTTCCTCTGACATCTCTGTGAGGCCCAGCACTGTGTGATGTAACATCCTGGACCTGGTGGGAAGAGGTAGTGAATACGATATAACATGTGGACACACCAACATGGTACACTGGAGTACATGTAGACACACCAACATGGTACACTGGAGTACATGTAGACACACCAACATGGTACACTGGAGTACATGTAGACACACCAACACGGTACACTGGAGTACATGTAGACACACCAACACGGTACACTGGAGTAGGTGTAGACACACCAACATGGTACACTGGAGTACATGTAGACACACCAACACGGTACACTGGAGTAGATGTAGACACACCAACATGGTACACTGGAGTACATGTAGACACACTAACATGGTACACTGGAGTACATGTAGACACACCAACATGGTACACTGGAGTACATGTAGACACACCAACATGGTACACTGGAGTACATGTAGACACACCAACACGGTACACTGGAGTACATGTAGACACACTAACATGGTACACTGGAGTACATGTAGACACACTAACATGGTACACTGGAGTACATGTACATTAGGTGTGGAACTGGACCTCAATGCAGTGTCCATACTAAAGAGCCATTTCAATATTCATCAACATGTGATCAAATCAAGTTTCATTTATTAAATATTTCAGTTTTGAGAAAGACCCTATACATTAGTGCCCACTTCAGTGGAAAGATCAAAGAGGACCATTGGTTGAGATGTCTGGTTGAGAGAACTGAACCAAACTACATTTCTAAAACCAAAAGTTCCCACAAACTACAGATGATTCAGAACACAAAACACCATTTGACCTCCAAATTCCTACGATATATGTACAAAGCTAGCACTCACTTTAACATCGGATCCAGGTTTCCAGTTTGGATCTGCTGTTTCCATTTTCGGTTTGATATCTGGATAGTCAGGTGGTTCTAGCTTAGGTCTCTTAGTGAGAGATTCCGATTCCAAACTTTCCACTTCAAACATTGGATCAGGTTTGACCTAATAACAGTACACACAACTCAATAGTCAGACCATGGATCAATATACCAACAACTGGAGTCAGATCAACACTTTACAAGTACAGCTGGATGGTCATGAGAGGTCCCTTGGGGAACAGGTGTACAGTGAATGATAGTGGGTGTGGTGTACCACATGTAGGGGGGATGATTGGGGGAATGTTATCAGCCAATAAGATAATTATATTCATGAATGAAATGATATTCATAGATTGCTATAACTAGATTCATGTAGACTAATAAGCGACCCTCCAGCAGAGTGGGTGTGTTCAGTTAACACTGTCATTGTGTGAGATTGGAGCCCTGTGTGTACAGCTAAGCAGTACAGTCCACCAGGTGTCCAGAGGTTGAGAGGAGGAGGCAGGGTTTAGTGACAATACTGTAGAGACCAGCAAACACTGAACAACTCACTCTTGGCACTGATCTGGACACCTTTCTTCCTCCAGAATCTCCCTCTTCAGAATATCTTTGAGATTTTTCCATTTCAGCCAATTTCTCTTTCAATTTGAAATTCTCATTCATCAGTACAGCATTCATGTACAAGTGTTTGGAGAGGCATTGCTACACAGGAGGGAGGAGAGCATGTACACATTGAACAGTCACTGGATGTGTAGAGAAGGCCACATGTATGTGTACCTGTGAATGCATGTATGTACATCCATATTGAAGTGCAGAGGTGGACTATGCCCCATGTTGTGTTAATGCATGATATACAAAATAAGAAGATACGTACTCAACATTTTTTAATGTAAATTCACCATAGTGTAATATTGCATTGACATAATATTATAGGATATAATATGTCAAGTTTTCAATGATACATACCATACATACACCCCCAACAAACACACACACACACACACACACACACACACACACACACACACACACACACACACACACCTCGATCAACTTGTCAAACACACCAAAAATCCCCTTCTCAACAAGGTCAATGGTGAACTTCCCTTCTACTGACAGAGAAACCACCTTCCATTCTTCCAGTTGAGGAAGGTTGGAGTAATGAAGACAAGCTGGGAGACACCACACAGAATCCTCAGGGATGGAGAAGTACAGGACAGTACTGCCAGTGGAGAAACCTTCAAAGTGTTCTTCACCAAGGCCTAATTTACTGATGAAGAACTCTTTCAGTTCCAGAATTCGACTTAGCGATACTTCCCTAGGGGTGCAGTCGATGGTGACAGCTACTGAGGAGTGGCGAGGCAATCTCTTGTACGGGACCTTCCTGGTTTTACACTTCACCAAGAAAGCTGGAATTTTCTCTCCCATCACTTCTTCATAGACTCTCAACTGCTGGGAAAGTTCATCACTTTTCAAGTGTCTCACAACTCCTTGTAAAACCCGGATCTGGAGAGGGTCCCATCTGGAGATTAAGAAGGCTTTCAGTTTATCATACTCTTCTGGTACATGAGGAGGTGGAGAGGATGGAGGAACTTTGGGTTTCAGGAAATTAGCCAAATATGTGCACAGCTTTGCCAGTTTTTTTCCTTCCAGTGACTTGATCAGTTCCAACACTTCTGTAGCCAGGTCAGAGAAGTCATCCTCCAGATCACTGATGACAGGATAGAATATTTCTCCACTTTGCAATGTTGTGGCAGTATTTAGTGGGGAGACCTCCTCTATAGGAAGAGCTGTAGTGGCTCTACCTGTAAATACAAGAGTGGACACAAGAAATATAATGATATTACGTATACTACTGTAAATCATATGTGAAGCGTAATAATTTTATATAATTTTCATATTGATCCATTCACATCCATATTTGGTTATGTACAATTCCGTTGAGCTGAATATGTCATTTTGCAAACACCTCCCAATTCAGCCTTGCTTACAATCGATGTGACATGTTGAACAGTTGCAGGACACCACATGGGGAGTGACTACCTACCATGACGGAGAAGAGGGTTGTACAGGTTCCCTTCACTACTAGAAACATACATACCATGTTTACAGACTACGTATATGAGATTCCGGATTTTTTATGATGCATGAGAAGGCACATTAACCAAGAGAAGTCGCTTCCACTGTCATTTCCTTCAAGCAATTGCAATTGTATACATCCATTTGTACTAGTCGGTTTTGTCACTCTTAAGCTGCATTTACACAACCACTTAAGCGTGCTTAAACTCGGGTTAGAATTAGGGTTATACTATTTGATGCTGATGATTATGTGTCTGCATTCTCTGAGAAGTTTTTCATACAACTCTTACAGTTGGATGATCATAATTATTCATTGTTGTTATGCTAGTCATGGGCCAGGTTCACTGCGTAAACTCACAGATCACTCAGTTTGAAATACCCTGGAATATATAATTTTATCCGCAAATTTTCATTTTTGGATCAATCTGCGAAAATTTTGTCCCGCAAAAATTTCCTGCCATACAGTATTATGGAATCTGATAAATCCCAATGACCTTTCAAATTCAAATGGCATTGATTAGGCATAGACACTCTGAAGTTTACAGTGTCTATGGTTTAGGTTTTAGCTGTACACCAGACAATGTTGTAATTCCAGCTCTCACCACTAGGTCCAGGGATATTGTCATCATATTCTTGTTTCACAGTCGGTTTGACTGGAGGTTGTTGACAGCTGTAAACACAAACAACCATAGATAATAATATTAATCTTTTTAATATCATAGCTGTTACAGTTTAACTATAACTTGGACAGGAGATATTAGTATTAACATTGTACATAATGATTGACATAGTCAGAAACTAACATTTTGAAAATGGAGAAATACACCCACCACGGTGACCATGGTTAGCTAGGAACAGATATCTAACTAGACGGCACATAAAACTATGATAAAATCCTAAAAGTCTGGATTCTTCAAGTACACACACATCCACACCACTAAGAGGTGGACATACACAGCACTCACTGCTTCAATTCTTCTCTGATTCTTTTGGCTATTTTAGATAGTAAAGGTCTGGCTGGCTTGGAATACTCCTCCAGAAAGACACAGAACTTTTCCAACGTCTCCTCATCGTAGTACGAGGACATGTAGTGCAGTAATCCGTCAACACCGGATGTACTTCCCCTCGTTTCAACAGCTGCGCGCATTTGGTCAGCATTTTCATCAGCAAGAAGGCGTTTACCTTGTAATTTCGCCAAGAAGTTCACATCCACAGGGAGATATTCTCTTAGATATTCGCGTAAATTTCTTAATACTTCCTTTGCTATATTTCTTTCCGCCATTACAAGGACATTATCTCCAGTGAACTGAGTAGCCAAGAGACTATGGAGGGCCCATTGACTTCTACTTCGATCATCGATCAGAAGTGAGTTTCCGTCTGCAGCGAACAGTCATCAAAAGAATGGTTGTAAAGTCACAAAACTTACTACTGGTGTCTACATACGTTCAAAAACGTGTATTCAACCCACCAGGTAAATGAACATCACATAAATCTCGGGAAATGTTGGAGGAGGATTACAGCAAGGATTAGAGCTACGTATCGCGTTGGAGAACTGGGCGTGGCAGTAATGACGTCACGGTCGAGCTGTACCGATTATTATGCAATAACGTTAGCAAACTAAAATGGCGTCCAAATCTGCTGTAAAGAAAGAAGATAGAAGCAATGATCCATCTAAGGATTCTAAAGATAAAGGTATAAATAACACATTGAATTGTTCACATTTCGGATGTTTTGTATTATATTAATAACCTGATGTAATTCCTAATACTGAAGCTACTGTATTTTGTTATTTTTAGCTTTTAGAAGACCGTTTTCATCCTCTCCCGTCGCAAGGTATGTATGAATAGGTTTCAGCTGTGAATGTGAATCTTACCTCGTTATCTTTAACTGAAGAAGTGAATAGTTGCTATTGTACATTGATGAACTTCACGTGTTATTCAATTCGCTTCTTATAATGTTGTAGTTCTGATCGGCTACCATCGATTAAGAAGAGAGACCTTACATTGTGCACCAGTAGTAAGGTGTGTGTGTGTGTGTGTGTGTGTGTGTGTGTGTGTGTGTGTGTGTGTGTGTGTGTGTGTGTGTGTGTGTGTGTGTGTGTGTGTGTGTGCGTGCGTGCGTGTTTGTGTGTGTGTGTGTGTGTGTGTGTGTGTGTGTGTGTGTGTGTGTGTGTGTGTGCAGAAGTGGGGGGAAGAGGGGAATACAAGTGTTGGATTTTAAAACACTACTTAGCTCCATCCCTTCACTTCTATCTGGCAATCGACGACATTCCAGAAGAGGCCATCAAGCGGCTACAAACCAAAGTGAACAAGATCGTCAAGAAATGGCTCAACCTCCCTAGGTCAGCTACACTAGCCACTGTGTATCACCCCTCTGTGCTTGCCCTTCCATTCTTCCCCCATGCAAGGCTGAAAGCTAAAGTTGACTATCTCCGTGCCATCTCAACCTCCCAGGACCCACTGCTTTGTGAACTATCACAAAGCCTTACTACAGAAAATTTGCCATTGTCAATTCCGTCACCCTCATTTGACATACTCCAATCAGCACGTGATTCAATTGGTCAACTTCAGTCTGTAAAACCGGCATCGCAGTTGAAGAAAGTGACGAAACACCTAATCCAAGCCCACCAAGCCTCACATTGGGATACCCATTTAGACACCCTCACAGTCCAGTCTAAATTCAAAGATGTAGTCGCCCTCGAGACAGATTGCAAAGTATGGAACAGGATCCAATTCGGCTTACCAGCTGGTCAGTTAAGTTTCCTGTTGAGAGCCGGAGCTGACTGTCTACCCACTCCACTCAACCTGCGCAGATGGAGAATACAAACTGACCCCAAGTGCCCTCTCTGTTCTTGGCCACATCCAACCACAATACACATCCTAAATGGATGTGCAACTGCCCTTAACCAAGGCAGATACACCTGGCGGCACGATTCAGTCCTGCAAACACTTGTAAAAGCAATCAAGCCAGCTCTCGATCAATCAGAGACCCTGTATGCAGACCTTCCAGGTCTCAGAACCAGTAATAATCCACCAGCTACCATTCCACCAGACCTCTCGACATCATCCGACAGGCCTGACCTAGTAGTAATCTCTGGGAGTGATGTTCACATCTTGGAGCTCACTATTCCAGCCAATACCTCTGAGAACTTGCAAGAAGCAAGGCGTCGCAAGCAGGCCAAATACCAGTGCCTGATCACAGATCTGGAATCACATCCGAGCACCAGAAAAGTGACATACTCCACCATAGAAGTTGGGTCACTTGGACACTACCCTTCGTCAGCAGTTCAAGCCCTGCGTGAAACATGTCCATCCCTCACAAAGAATGAGGCTAACAAAGTAATGGCCCAAGCAGCCAAAGTGGCTGTAGGATGTTCCTACCACGTGTTTAGAGCCCGGCAGTGCAGTGACTGGGATAGTCACAAACCTTTCTACTGTTTATCGTAATCTATCATTTATCATTTACGTGAAGTTCCTTTATAATTGTTCGT